>JAODXP020000019.1:38515216-38602716 GCA_027497455.2 Sardinella longiceps | reverse complement strand
ATATATAGGGTGACCATAGAGTAGTCTTTGCATTTGTTTCTCATAGGCTATAATAGAAATTGAAAGAATTTCAAGAATGAAGACAGAAAAAGAAAAAAAGGAACGAATGAGGAAAACTCTTGGAAATAATATTTGCTTCAAATCAATGTACTGTATAGCACCAACTGGACTAGCATTTGTTCACAACTCCAGAAATTCTCTGTTTTGTCACGATTTTAGAACCACAATCTTACCAATATTATTTCAAGGCCTTCAGCCTTCAGAGACCAGAGACTATTTTGTTCAGACCGACAGAGAAGTGTGCCGGTACTGGTTCCCTCACCTAATCCTGAACTGGCTGACGTGTTCACAGCAAAAATATTAAAATAGGCCTATTTTTTTATTTTATTTAAGTGGGGTTTCTTGCTAGCCTATAAGCTATAAACTCTAAGCTGAGCAAATTTTTTTAGACTGAGCTAAATTTTTCACAACCCTCCTTCATGCCGACTCATCTCAGTACAATTTTAATGAAATTACATCTATTCACTCGTGGGGTATTAAATCTTGGGGGGCCCTTTCAGTCTGGGGCCCTAGGCAATTGCCTGGTTCCTGTTGCAACATCCCTGCTTGAATGGTGAGGCCCAGTAATGTTGAAATATAAGCCTACTCTCTGCGCTAAAGCAAGTTTCAGAATATGATACCAGAGATCCAAGTAAATAAATATATTTACATGTACTGTATATATGCCTTCATCTGGTCCGTTTAAACAGTCCAACAAGCTCAAATCCAGCCAGGCTACTGATGACAACACTCACACTTGAAATTACTTGAGTGCATGGGCTATGAACTAATAAACACCTTGTAAGGCCCACAACTAAAATGTCAAAGACTTTACTGTGTGTTGCCGATGAGGGAGAATGGTATGCTCAACTCAAGTTAATGGTGTTTGGGTGTACTTCACTGTGTGCTCCTATAAAGGCATATGGTGTGAAGGGGCAAGCATGTATATTACATGATTGTACATACTATGCTGCATGGCCATAGATGATAGGAGAATGTGGGTATCTTGTTTTTTGTTTTGAAAGATGTTACTTGTATTGTATTTATGTTCACATCTCTGCTGAACAACACAATAATGATATAATAAGATGACAAGACAAGAGTTTGGTATGACTTTTAAAAGGCAGATTTATTGATATAGCAGAGATCAGGAGCATTTCAAATATGGGGGACAAGTGCATTGAAATATTCTGGTCATACTTAAACAGTCCACATTAAGTTATTTCTTATTAACTAGAGAACTATCATCGGGGCCTGTTGTCTGACTCTCTCGAGTGCTTGCCTGCTCTGAACCTCCCACCTTATTCCTCTCCCAACTCCTCCCTTTTTAAAATAATGTCCTAAATAAATAAATTGGGATTATTCTGCCTTTATTATATCAATATACCAATGATATTAATCAAGCATGTTAATGAAATATAAGATACAGTATATAAATCATATCAGTTAATTAATGAATTAACTAGGACAAACTAAATGTAGCATATAATTCTTAACTCAGATAGCTTGATTGGAGAGGACTGCAGGAATTTGCTGTAGCCTATTTAGTTAATCAGATTATGTTCTTGTGCCTATCTATATTGTTTACAATTTTTTGAGTAGGAGTGCTACTCAACTATTGATAAATGGGGTGGGTGGACAGGTGGTTAATTTTCTCACAAACTGTTTAAAAATAAATAAATAAATAAATAAATTAATGAAATAAAAAAAATAAAATGTGGGATTGTGAACATTCCTCAGGGCCCTTATCTGACTATCTCTAGTACCTGCCTGCTTTGAATCCCCACGTCCTTTCTCTCCTAACTCCCTTGCCTGAATAGCTAAATAAATTAGGATTTTGCCTTTATTATATCAAAAATATATTAAATATTTCAATAAATCAATAAATTACATAACAAACTAAATGTAGAACTAATTTGCTGTTACTGTATGTCCTTGTGCTTATCTCTGTGGTTTAGAGTTTGTGCCTTGATAATAATTATAAATTTAGGCCCCTTTTAAAACAGTCAGTGGATTGTGGAGCCCTCAAGGTGTCAGGGAGGGCATTCCACAGGCGTGGGGCAGCAGCACCAAAGGCCCTGTCTGTCACCCATAGTCCTTCGTCTGGTTCTGGGGTTGGGGAGGAGGTTTGTGTGAGTGGAGCGGGAGGTGCAGGTGGGTTGTTGTGGGTGGAGAAGTTCTTTGAGATATGGTGGGGCATGTCCATGGATGCACTGGTGTGTGAGGAGGGAAACCTTGTATTCAATCCTGGTGGAGACAGGAAGCCAGTGGAGTGAGTGGAGGATGGGGGAGATGTGTTCATGCTTACGCACTCTCATCAGGATCCTAGCTGCAGACTTCTGGATGCACTGGAGCCTCTGCAGGCTCTTGCTAGGGATCCCGATGAGAAGTGTGTTGCAGTAGTCCAGTCTGGAGGAGATAAAGGCATGGACCAGCTTTTCAGCATCTGGGAGGGAGAATGGGCCGGAGTCTTGAGATGTTGCGGAGATGATAGAAACAGGTCTTGCAGAGGTGGTTGATGTGGGAATCAAAGGTGAGTCGGAGGTCCATTTTTGGAGGTTTGTGGCAACTGAAGAGAGAGGGATATTGCCAGAAAAGGTGATGCTGGTTATTGGTGAAGATTTGGTCTGGTGAGGGGTGCCAACCAGGATGGTTTCGGTTTTAGAACTGTTGAGTTGCAGGAAGTTGTGCCCCATCCATGCCTTTATCTCCTCCAGACAGGTGGTGAGTTGTGACGGGGATGACGGCGATGATGAGGGTGGGGCTGCTGCAGTGGCACTGACATAAAGCTGTGTGTCGTCGGCGTAGCAGTGGAATGAGAAACCATGACGACTGATGACCTAAGGGGAGTGAGGTAGATGATGTAGAGGATGGGACAGAGGACTGACACCGCAGGTGACTGTGAGGGGGGTGGATGTGGAATGACCCATGGAGATGTATTCAGTCCAGTGTGTGAGATATGAGTGGAACCAGCTGAGGGTGGTGTCGGTGAGTCCAGTGGTGAGGTGGAGCCGGTTGAGAAGGATGGCATGGGCAACAGTGTCAAATGCAGCAGATAGGTCAAGGAGAATGAGGAGGGAGGGGGGGGGGGCAGAGTCTGGAGATGGGCCTGTAGTTTGAGAGTATTTCTGGGTCAAGGGTGTGTTTTTTGAGAAGTGGTCTGATGGCGGCTGTTTTCAAAGTGGTGGGGACATGGCCAGTTTGAAGTGAGAGATTTACAATGGAGGTGACCAGAGGGCTAAGGACAGTGATGTGAATTTTTATCAGGGAGGTTGAGAGGGGGTCCAGGGCGCAGGTTGTGGGTTTCATCTTCTTGATAATATTTTGCACCTTTTCTGGTAAGGCCAGAGGAAAGCAGCTCAGGGTCTGGGGGAGGGCAGATGTGGGGGGAGCTGTTAGGGGGGGGGGGGGCAGGAAGGGCAGAGCGAATGTGTGTGATCTTGGAGGTGAAAAAGTCCATGAAGTGATTGCACTGTTCTGCTGTAGTGCTGGTGAGAGGAGGGGGTTGTGGTTTGAGGAGATGATGGATGGTGGAGAAGAGCTGTTTGGAATTTCCTGGGTTGTTTCTGATGGCATTTGAGTAGAACTGTGACCTTGCTTCTTTTAGAGACTTTGAGTATTGTTGATGCTGCCGGTAGAATTGTTTATGGACAGGGAGGCCAGTGGTTATATAGGGCCGCTCCACACTGATGGTGAACTGAGCCAGCAATGATGGGTGGGGTGAGTGTGGAGGGGGGGGCTAACTGATATGGACCTAACGAAGGGCTTGAAATGATGGGATTGGGGGTGGAGGGGAGGGAGGGGTGTATATGGACCCAACAATGTCCATCTTCAGACTGGTGGTAGTCTGGTGAGGAGCTGCTCCACCCGGTGCTCCAGGGTGCTGAAGAGGCTGTCAGCTGTCAGCTCGCGGGAGAAGATCTCCTCCAGGAAGGCTGCAAGATCCTCCTACAATCCAGTAAACCATTTATAATATGTTCTTTGGAGGAGAGATCTCAGAAACACATTCTCATAAAGTGGATAGTACTCACCCGCAGCATTGCCCGGACCTGGTCAGCAGTGGGTGACCAGTCTCCAGAGGGGTGGAAGCTCTGGACCACTACAAGCAGCTGCTCCAGGAATCCACCCTGCACCCGCTAAAGATGGAAGAACAGAGGAGAGTCAGACAGGCACCACAACCCAATGGAACAGGCCACAACAGGCACAGAACATAGAAGTGACCAGCTTACAGGAACCAGCTGCGGTCGAGCCCTCTCGAACATCCCGAACAGCACCAACTCAAACGCGATGTCGATGGCATTGACGTGGTGGATCTGAAACACAAACATGAAATGACTTTCAGGTCATCTTTCAGGTCATAAAGAGATGCGTCTGTGGCATGAGATTACTGTATGAAGCAAACGTACCCCGGCCTCCAGAAGCTCAGCCTGAATGCTGAGGGCGTTGTCTGGGTTCTGGGCGTAGGTGGTGAGGGCATCAAAGGCCTGCTGAAAGACATTAACGTTCTGGAACACAAACACAGGTGAGAATGTGATTAAGTAATGTCAGTATGCTATGTTCTCCCTACTGCCAGGTAGATAAGGTACTAGACATCAAATATAAAACAGAATTAAGGTCAAATCAAATACCTTCTCATTCAGCGTGGCCAAGTTGGTCAACGTCATCCGCAGGGCAACGGTGACAAAGTTGCATCGCTGCTGGTCTCGGAGCAGGATCTGATAGGGAAAATAGAAGGTTCTGGTATGTAATTTCTGTTGCTCACTACACACACACACACACACACACACACACACACACACACACACACACACACACACACACATCTTTTCTGTAAGCTACTCACGGTGAAGGCCTGCCTCAGGGCTCTCAGTCTGGTCGGGAAGTCCTCCAGACGTCTGGACTGGCAGAAGTTGCTGTAAACAGATAACATAAGAAAAATATAAGTCAGTGTGTTGCCAGATTCACTTGCAGCAAATACCCTTATCATATGAGGTAAAATTCATCCTTAATGGGAGAAGCATACTGAGTATGAGGAGGCTTATACCATACTTACAAGAGAGCGGGCACCTCTCGAGCCTCAGGGGGGAGGCTGCTGTCCTCTGACTCCTGCCATTGCACACATCCATCAAAGATCATCAGCATTGTAAAGAAAATTACAATCCGTTTGTACATCAATTATGATGTAGATATGAAAATATTTCTACCAGTGATTGGCTGAGCAAAACAAGACTTCAAAATCACCTGAGCAGAGCTCTGGGCGTCATCAGCAGCGTCGGCACCAGCACCAGCAGGTGAGGCAGCCGGACCATCAGCAGCATCAGCGGCAGTCGGGGCAGCAGGGACCAAGGTGGTTTCGGACCTCTCCAAGCGCCTCACTGATCCATCAGCAGAGATGGTCACTCGCTTGTAGGTCATGGATGTCTGGATGACCTGATTACACAGCATTTATTTTTGTCGTATGTGAAAATGAACTCCTCCACCAGCTAATGAAGGAAATTATCTGATAATTACAACTAGTTTTTTACCTGAACTCCATCCACAACAATCAACAACCTGGACTCTGTCTTCTTCTGTGACACTGCAAGGACCATCTCACCACAGCGCCACTAGAAAACAAAACAAATATAATCAGTAAGTAAATTTACAAACAGCTAGATGTAAGCAAAGCAAAGAGGGCTGTGATCCATTTCCATCTCAACACAATCCATACCTGGACGAAGGTAGCAACATCATCTGTGGAGTACGTCTGACGGTTGTACTGAGAAGTATAAGATGGTATTTTAGGTCTTGATCAAGTGAGAACACCTAAAGCACCATAGTACCATCGTCTTTAGTTATCTTACCTCGGCGTCGAGCACAACATACTCGTCGGAGATGAAGCGGAACTGCGTCCTCAGGGTTCCCTCCACACACTCCCCTGAGCACCGCCTCAACCCGACCATCTGCACACAAGACCACACATGAGACAGGAGCATTCTACAGGGGTTCATTTCTTTAACTGGCACTTAGTTTTTATATGGTGTAAGTGTCTACAGGCCTACTTACCCCAGGACCGCTAGGGTACAGGTGGGACCAGCTGACCACCACAGTGGACCGGTGGAGAGTCTGGACATCCCACTGCAATTTCACATGGTTATCAGCAAGGTAGGATAACATGGCTACAGAGAAGCTAGATACAAATATTTTGTGTAATTTTGGTTGATTGTGGTTGGATCCAATCAAATTCTGTTTAAATACCCCTGGTGACTGCTGCTGTCCATCCACACCATCCAGATGAACCTATGAAGCATAAAAACTGGTTAGAAACACCTGCCCTTGCATTCCATGGGTTGGTCTACGTTTTAAGCATCAATTAATGCAAAGAGCAAATCTCACTTAAGTGCATGCTTACCAGCTGGGGTGCATCGAGGTCCACCTGGATGAGTGCTATAAATATAAATCAGAATGATAAATAATACATCCATATAGCCTACTCAAAGTGTTCAATAAACGGACGTTTTATTATAAACCCATCTATACATTTTAACTTTAATTACCGTCCGTCCAGCACAGCTGAGTTCCCTTCTCCGTCGTCTCCCACACGGCCTGGGTCGCAGACACCGCCGTCTCCCTCACCGCCTGGACACCAGCATCCCTCCTCGGCCACTCTGCCTGGCTGCCCGCCTCCGCCGTCTCCCATCTGGCCTGGGTCCCAGCATCAGCCGTCACCCAGCCGGCTTGAGTAGCAGCCTCCGCCACTTCCCAAAGCACTTGGGTCGCAGCGTCAGCTGTTTCCCAGCCGGCTTGGGTTGAGACCTCTGCTGTTTCCCAGTCCGTCTGGGTGCCGATCTCCGCAGTCTCCTTCGGCCACCTGCAAAACAGAAAAACAGCGCCCACTGCCGTCGCAGTCAGGCCAGCTGCACAGACCACTGGACGGATCCCTAAACTGGAGAAGAGGTTAGTAGCACGGTCCGCATCCATGACAACAGTTTAAAAGTAATTTAAAAGTAAACAAAGTTTTGCCAAAGTTAAAAATAAACAAAGTTAACTATTTAATTAATAACTAGGCTATGTTAATTTGCTAGCTAGCTAGCTAGCTAATCGGTTTTCCGAGTGACTTGATAGATCTAAAAGTGAGGTAGCTTGGCAATAAGACTTTTGAACCTTAAATAAACAATTTCAGATACTTCAAAATTTAAAAAGGAAACTTTTGAGAGCAAAAACAGCACAGTAGAAGTGTCAAAGCAGCCAAAGTCGCCGGAGTAGCACAGAAAATCGCCTTGTCTCGGTGTTGTCCAAAAAACAACTGAGGGGATTTCCACCGTTTTCCCCAAAATTCTACTTTGCACCGTTCTAGAATGGAATGTCTTCAGGATTCCATTTCTACATTGGTCTGAATTCATGGCGTTTTTTGTGCCTACAACGAAGTTTACTTAAATGCATAGCCATAGCCTTAGACTTAAAGGGGAGATAAAGCAGTGGGAAATTAGGGCAGCAGTTAACCACATTTTCCTATGATCATAAATCATCATAATCATCTTTATTTGCCAAAAAAAAAAAAAAAAATCTATGCCCACCACTAGTTATAACCCTTTATGAATGCATTTATAATGCTCTAGTAATAGGCTACTGGGGTCATAGAAAGTGTTACCGAAAAATCAGGTGAAAAAGAATTTGTGGCGTGATCAGAGACAAAAATTTACTTTAGACTTTGACATCAACACAGATTTACAGCATCACTAGAAGAAGTAAACTTATTGTGCTGAAATGCCTGTCTTTGTATGGCCTTTTTTGTGGCAAAGCAGGACTGAACCAGGCATTATTACAACAGTGGGAGCCCACCATGATTTTCAATAATAACTTCAAGCTAAAATGGAACACTGTAAGTTGGACACATTGGCTGAACATTAGTGATTTAATTGGACTAGCCCAATATCCTTCAAGAAAATTAATTAAGTTAATTATGACAGCCCTGGCCCAAAAATGACTGTCGGCCCAACGGGCATTGCCCTGTGGCTTGTCCATGCTTGAAACAACGCCCTCTGTCGATAATGCGTCAAGGGGTCGCATCATTGTATGAACACGGGCCTACGAGCACTTACTGTAGGTTCCCGCCGGAACAGTTGTGGGAACCAGCTCCAAAGCAGGGCTTACTGGTCTGAAAACAGCTACGAATAATGACAGACATCGCTACATAGCTCTCATGTTACCATCCCTATATCCACTATTTAATGCAACATTACACAGCAAATGCTCAAGAACACATGCGCTGGTAGTGCCAAACGTCATGGTTATAGGACATATGACCTTGCTGTTGCCAGGGCGCCATGGCAACAGGGCACATGACCTTCCCGTGACATGTGGCATGGCACACGTGACCTTGTCACTGCCTGTGTTCTCTCCTTCTGGACTGGTCGGTGGAGCCATGTGGCACCCCATGCTGCCTCTAACCTTGGAGAGCTCCTCTGGCAGTGCCCTCCTGTGTGCCCACGGGCATCTGTGCCAGCGCTCCGCTCCGCTCGTGGGCTCTTTAAATAATAATCATCAGCTCAGCTTGCCTAGCGGGGGGTATGGATGGAGGGGATATGGTTATGCATGTGTGTGTTAATGTTCTTGTGCGCGGGCCTAGGGGGGCTGGGGCGGCCATCTTGAGCAGAGAATGCCACAGGCTGCTGCACAATCTGATCCATTCGCACCTGCTGTCTGCCAGGGCCTGTTAATTAGGCTGGCTGTGAGGACTTGCTAACGAGTGCATTTCACAGCCTGCTAACGGCGACCACTCGCCAATCATGTGCTGCCTGGGCTCATGCTCCGTGATCACATGACCTCAGCCTCCAACTCTTGACCCTGGGCTGGCTGGGGCAGGGATGCCAAACCCTTTAGAACCCTTTGGCAATGCTAGCAGGGTCTCCATCCATACCATAGACACCTTTGACATGCATTTAGAACATTTTCCAACACAGACTGGGAATTAGATGGGTCAGTATATTGGGCAGAGGTTGTGCATGTAAACCTCTTTTAGAGGAAACTTAATTCTGTAGTAGAGTGATCATGCAACATAAATTGCACCAAGTCTATTTCTTCTGGCTGTACATAGTTTATGAGTATGGAAGTCACAGTCACAGTGTGAGTTGAAGAGAGCCCAGTAAAGACAGTTTGAGGTTAGAGTACAGGCCTACAGTGAACACAGCTAAATAGAAACTGATTGGTGACTTTTGGGTTGAGCAAATACTCTGAAATACATGTCAGCACATTTTAATGAAGCCATTCATTGACAAGCTGCCACCACTTCAACCACAGAGGCAGCATCTATTAAATATCATCTTGTGTGTGATAAAGTGAACTCATAATCAGAAGTGAAAACCTGCTCCATCCTCTTGAGTTCCTTCTCATCAATGGTGAGATGACACTAACACTTCACAAAGTTACCAGATTGAATAGAGAGGATCAAACTCTGCAAAGGTACTTATGATATGCATTCATAAAATTTATCAGTAGCACTTTAATAACTACTTGAACTTGTTCTTCATTTGGCAAAAACATTACTTCTTATCAGCGAATCATTCTTGAATTTCCTTCGGGATGAATAAAGTACTACAGTTGCAGATGATAATTATTTGATAATTCAATTTTTGACACCATCTGCCTGTGTTTGTTTAGAATGAGAATGATTTAGGCCTTTGAATAAATTTGAATGTTTTGTACTTTGTGTAGCCTGGTAAAAACCAGGCCCTTGTTCTACGCTTTTTCACTCATTCAGAAACTGGATTTCTCTGGATTGCTTGCTAGCGGTGTTTAAATAATAATAATAATAAAAAAAGGATAAGGCCTTGACTGATAGCCTGCAGTATTCTCACTCTGCATTCACAATATTAGCTGATTGGCCAGGATGATATGCGTCCTGACAAATCAAGTTCAATGGGACCAATCCCACTATAACTATACTTAGCCAACCCCTGAGCTGTATGCCCCCGGAAGCTACAACCAGCAAGTTGAGCAGGCCTGCTCTAAAGTCTCAAAATTCTGCTCCCTGGCAAACGTTCCGAATTTTGATGGTGTTGCAATATACTTTGGGTTCTTATCACATCGAATTTCTCCTTTAATAAGACATTTGTGAGTGTTTTATTAAGCATATGTTTTATAAAGCATAGAAACTCCTCACTTCAGAAGATCTCCCAGAACACCACTCTAAATGTAATTATGTGTTGGTTAGTGTAGATAAGTTGACTCTCAGTTGCTATTGGTATGTGTCTATGGCATGACATTCATTATGGCATACATTAATAGAGATAACCTTTGTAAGTGACTCATAACGCAAAAAATGCAGTATACTTCACTAACCACTGATAAGGCCTCAATTATTCAATTTAATCCAATTCAATTAAACAATATCTGTACAGACAGCACAAGGAGCACCCAAGCGTAACTAGGGCAAGGAGAACGTCCCTTGTGGTAGTTATTCAGGAAGAAACCTTGGGCAGGTCCACAGCTCTAGGGCTCAACCAAACCACCAGGGGACATACTGTATGCAGAACAAGTACATTCAGTTGTTACCATAAGTTACCATGGTTCTTGCTAAGCATCATAGCAGCAAAATTAGGAAAGATTATTTAGTAGTCAAGCCATAAGTGGCTAAAGTTGTGATTAGGCAGCGTAGTAGCAGCCAGGCATAATGTCAGAGAGTGAGATCAATCATGGGGTAGCATTACGTGGAGTTCATTTTGAAAAGTGACATCATGAATAACAGCAGTACAGCAGGCCTATGTGTAAAGATAAATTCTCAACCAACAACTATTGGTGCGTGCCCAGCCCACATCATTATAGGAGAACCAGGACGAATGAAACACTTTTTAATTAATGAAATGTAATTTACAAAAAGTTTGTACAAGACTGACATACTGTATTTTGTCACTATAGCAACCTACATCTGTATTGGTAGAACTGATTGAAAAGGCCATGCGGGGCCAATGAAACACATCGTTCAAATTCTGTAAACTTTATACACATACAGTATAATGTTTTACTAAATATTAGCAATATGCCTTTTAAACAATGTTATTTGAGATAGTTCACTGCTTGGAAATGCCTCACAAAGTGTGACTGTGAGCAACTCCTCGTCTATCATCATCAAGTGTGTATCTAGGGGGATATTATGATCCTTATGGGGATATCATGTTCTGTGAATCATTATGCCCTTTTCTTAGCAAGCAGTAAAGGATGATATTTATATCCTGTTTCTATCATGCAAAATGCTATTTGATTATGTCATCAAAGCATCGCACATACCTTTCACCACCTATAGCGCACCATTCAACATAGGCTTTCTCCAGCCAAATACAGCCAGATACATTTCCATTCCTATACAGACTGCACATCCTAAACATACTAAACAATTAAACCCTGGTCTGTATGAATGAAACATCATTCACATTTCACTGTTTCTTCACAAGCATCTGGCCTTATAGCCTGGTTTGAATTCCATATGAACTAGCAAGCTGCATGAATCAATGAGTTATGAATTGTTTATTAAGTTTTAATCTTTATTTACAGTTGTTATTGAAACATTATTATTACATTTTTACATAAATCTCCAATAACAGCACCTTTACAGATATGTTTAGGCTATACTGTAAATGATATACTGCAATGAGGACTAATGTATGAACAATACAAAATGATGAACAAAGCTAACAAAACGAAGAGTTAAGATAAAACAAACTAAACTAGTAAGAGTACTTTTTATAAAGTGTTACCCCAAACAGAAAGGCATGCTACACACTGAGCCTGCATGCGTAAAGGATTTGCATGTGTCTAGCAGTCAGTTCTGTGCATCCCAATCCAATCCCCTAAGATGCACTCTGCCTGTTTAGATCAAATCCCCCATCCTCTGCGTCGCTGGCCTCAGTCTCAAACCAATTGAGGCCCAACTACATGAAATGGGATGTGGGACCAGGGCAATCTCGGAATGAGCTGAAGCCATTACCGGAGCCAGTCAGTTAGAGCCGCGTGCTGCTGGGTTAGCCTGATTAGTCCCTGGAATCAGTCAGTAGAGCGCGCTTCAATATCAGATGCTTGCCAGAGATCCACTGGGGTACAGTAGACACCTGCTTTAGAGCTAGGGAGCAAAACCAATCAGAGATCCCCCTCTTCACCCCCAAGCCCCCCATACGCATACGCCTGCACAAATGTGCCATTTGGTTTAATAGACTCAGTTAAGTACAGTGAATTATTTAGTGTATTGTTCATAGTGAGCTCTATGCTGGTTGGAGTGCACATGCTAGTGCGTGTTTTGCACCCACTTTGAAGCACAGCAGAGCAGCCCTGGGCCTGTGCTGATCCCTATGACCTCTCCATGATGCATCAGCGTTCACACATAGTGATTCTCTAGTTTCTTTGATTTGGACATTCAGAAAGATGGGTTTGATTTGTGTATCCTGAGGCAACTGTTTTGAACAAAGAATGTTTTTATTGGGAAATTCAGTTCAGTTGAGTATTGCACATAGTGCCTACATATTCCTACATGCAGTACATACGAGTACAGACGGCTTTAAGAAAAGGGTGCAAGCATTCATATGTAACTAAATCTTAGCTGAACATTGGTCTGTATTTCTGCTGGTTTCTCCAGGTCTCCATGCTGCTGACTTCTGCATTCCGTCCGCTGTCTGCCCTGAGCCTGCTGCCGCTCCTGAGCTCCCAATCGGATCACAATTTCCAGCAAAGTCCCCAGTGCCATCTACTGTGTATGCTAATTAACACTGGTTCCAAGCCACTGCCATCTAGCCCTGTGCGACCCAGGCAAACGTGTCTGGAACCAGAGGAGCCCTCAGCACCCGCGGGAGGCTGGTAAAGATGTTGCTCACACGCCTCTCTCTCTCTCTCTCTCTCTCTCTCTCTCTCTCTCTCTCTCTCTCTCTCTCTCTCTCTCTCTCTCTCTCTCTCTCTGTGCTTTCAACCCCTGCTGACAAGTAAACAGCCTCCTCCACTCCAAGTCATTGGGGATAAAAGCACGGGTTGGGCAGAATGAATAAATGCAAAGGTAATGGCATTGGGGGAGTGACAGATGAGTGGATGAGATCATGACTGCTGCTAGAGATGTCATTACAGCGCAGCGCCACATGGGGGCAGTGAAGTCAGACGCTGGCTCCTCTCCCACACTCTCAGCCAAAGCCACAGAACAGACTTCATTCCTATGGAGGGAACATTTTACTGATATTTATATCAAACAAGAATATGCAATCTTACTACAGGTATGTGCAAAGACAACCCTTCCAAAGTCATCTGATGCAGTTTCATGTGGTCAATTGTTTCCAATAGTTGACTTGCGATGGTTAATGCCAAAAAACGGTTGACTAGTGTGTGCTGTGGAGTTATTTGTGTGAAAGACACTGCAAATGATGAGTTACAGCATAACTCAGAAGGTGATGTGACAAAAACATGGGCCACACGCAAGAACCCATGAAGATTTCCATGTTTGGAGAAAACGTGTCACGCTTCATTTCTGTCAGCGTTCCCACTCTCTCCCAGAAGGACAGTCAGATTTTCAGCAAGTCCAACAGTCCCAGATATGCGGATGAATAAAAGTTGATGGAGCTTGACAGATGGAGGCTCAGTCGAATATCCCCATCTTCACCGTAATCATCCCAGTCAAGGGCAAATTGTATTGTAGGATTTGGAGACAAAATGGCTCGAAAAATGATTTCAAAGACGCAGCTGCCTGTGGTAACGGCATGCCTTAGCCGGGGTAATGACTACACATCACCCTCTTCATGCTCTCCTCTCAGCTGCTGGAGGACTTTGCACCGTATAGGGCTGTGTTGAGGAGAGGGTGTCTGATGAGGCCGTGTGTGTGTGTGTGTGTGTGGCCAGTGCTCTAGGGGCTGTCAAAGGCGGCAGGCGTTATGGAAATGAGTGACCGCTTGTACACATGCTTCCCACACAGCACTGCTCATTATGTATGCATGGCACAGCACACAACACAACACAACACAGCACAACACAACACAGCACAACACAACACCCGCCACTGAGGACGATTGTTGTTTATGGGAGCTGATGGGAGGAAAATGGGCTCACATACACACAGACACACACACACATACAGACACACACACAACAATATACACGCAAACACATGTATGCTCTCATAACCACCTGCCCACTCAAACAAATGCAGTTAATCCAAAACCCACCCACCCACAGACACATGCACATACATACACGCATCTGTTGCCCTCCACCCACCACCCACATTCACATGCACAAACACACACATGTGCTCTCACACACAGATAGACACACACACACACACACACACACACACACACACACACACACACACACACACACACACACAGTCTGGTTTCCAGTCTGAGTTCTTCTTATTACTCTTCTCCTTCACCCCCTTCCTCTTCTTCCTCCTCTTCTACTTCTTCCTTCTACTTCTTTTCTCCAGTGCCCCCCGGTTCGTATTGCATCTGCCCACTCCACTCTAGCCCCCTCCTCTGGCTCCCAACCCAAACCAACCCCCCTCCTCCCCCAGCCCCCAGAGCCAGACGGGCTGGGCCGCTGACAGAGCTCCAGTCCCTGAGGAGGAAAGAGTTTGGCTGGATGGGTCTGCCAGATGTGAGCGTCCACATTCCCCTATGCCTTCCCTTGCCTGTGATGACCCTGTGAACAGACCCCCCCATACCCCCCCGGCACCCAGCCCCAAAGACACCCATCACAGCACACACAAACACAACAACTAAACATCTGTCTACTGCAGATAAGCTGGGAATTTGGGAGAGTGAGTTTGCTACTTCACAAACAGGAAGGTTCTTTCCCCAAACTTTATTATCACGAGCATCTCAAAATATGACTCAAATCAGTCAGTCAATCTGTCAGTAAAGTACAGTTAAATAAGTCAGTAAGAATTTCAGTGGGAAATATCATACAACTCTACAATATCAGACAATCATACAACCATCTCCACTAAAAGCACATTAGAAATGTGTTGCTTTTAATAGGTTGGGTATTTGATAGTGCTGAAGCCTAGAGCAGGATGATCCCACACCTTTGAAATGAGACGTTGGTGGTGCGTTGTGGCTTTGATTTGGAGTGCGGCAGACAGCCTTCCCATCTGCTTCCCTCATTCATCATATATCATATTAACACCCCCTTCAGGTCGGATGACGGCGCCTGCTGAGTAGGTGTTTATTCAAAGCACAAGCAGCAAATTGCATTTCTATTAGCGCTGCTCGTGACACACCGCCATTCTCCCCATCACCCGTTTCACTCCCGTCATCTTACAATTCACATTTAGGCAGATCGTTTTGCACTGAAATAATACTGCGTTTAATTCACTGTGTCATGTTCAACAGCAACAATTCTCTCTGATCAAGCGTTCTCTGACACATTGTTTTACTTAATGACATCAACCTTGCCATTTCACACCGAAAGAGGGATAAACGAAACATTACTGAAACTGATATGAAAAATACTGTGAGAAAAACGGGTAAATTATGAATGGAAATAACAGTTCAAAATAGTTTCGGATAAACTCCTGACATTTATTTAGACATAAAAGTAAATAAGTATTATTAGTAACCCAGTATTGACTTACCAAAATAGGCTACCACAAATGGCAAAATTAGGGAAATGTGATTGAATTTGAGACTGTTTGACAGCACCAGTTTGGGTGAAGAATATTGAGCTGTGAATATTGTGTTTATAATACTCATTGTCCTTCAGTCAGTGAATTACCTCCTCCGGCCATCACAAATCTCTTGAGGCCGTTTCTGATGTCTATGATTGCGTGTGTGTGTGTGTGTGTGTGTGTGTGTGTGTGTGTGTGTGTGAGAATACATGTATTTGTGCATGCATATTTGAGGATGCATCCATCCATCCACATTCATGCCTAAGGAGCTGTTTGGTTCCTTGAGTGTGTAAACTGCTTCCTGCGTTCCCTTTTGTCTCGCCTGCAGACGTGCAGACATGCATCCAAACAAGGCAGGAGGAAGAAGCCACAGGCTACATTTATCATGATTGCCTATTATCATTCCAGCTGATGGGAGCTGCTGTGGAAAATGGAGACCACGCACATCCCATTCTAAATGCTCCTTAAAGTAGTTCATTAAGACAGACCCATGAGGAATGGTGGCTGGCCTTGAATACAGATCATGAGCCATGTAAATGACCTGTCTCTGCAGGGAGACGTATAGTAATGTCTCCCAGTATGATGGCCTAGCTAGCCATGCAGCAGCACTCAGATGAATCACCGCACAGATGTATGGCTTCAGCAGACAGCACAATTACTAACCCTGTCCGTGTCACCAGCTGAATTATTTACCAGCCTTTTATTGCATACTACGCTCTTACACACACACACACACACACACACACACGACCACCCCTCTTTTTCTCTCTCTTGTGCAACCACACACACACACACACACACACACACACATGTTTAACCGTTAAAGTTCTGCGATTCTATATAGACACCCAAGCCGTCATCCAAACTGACCTCTCGCTGTGATCAATGCTTGCATTAGTTCCCCTATTGACACAGCTGTAGGTTTTAAAGGCATGCATCAGAACTCATCTAGTTCACTCTCTCAGCAACCCACCAGGAGCTGCCACTCCACTCCAACCCTGCAGGGGTGCTGTGGGGCCAGAAGGCAGGAGTGGGAGTGGTTTCCCATGCAAAGGAGTGTATCATAGACAGAGATCAGATTCCTCAACTAACTATAGTGGTTAGAATACAATAGCAAATGGTACTGTAGCTATGGTGTTGGGTTAGGGGCCTGTGGTGCTGATGGGAAAGTTACACATGTAATCAGACAGCCAAATGCCATCCAAGCCATGGTGTTTATACATTGCCATGTTGCCGGTGGCACTTAGGGGAGAAAGGAAGAGGAGTTGGAGAAAAGATGGAAAGGAAAGGAGACGTGTCTGAAATGCAAATCTGGAGAATGAGAGGTGGGGGTATGAAACTAGACAGGAAGGACAGAAAGAAAGGAAGAAGGGATGAAATCAATGGTCATTTGCCTCGTGCTGCACATCCTCTGAATCGGACTGAGAGGAGATAGGAGGGCAGGGGCACAGGAGAGGAATGGAGAGATGGTGAAAAGATGAACAGAACAGCAGGGAAGGAATGAGAGAGTTGGAAGGAAGACAAAAGGAAAAGGGAGACAGACTGGCCTTTTCTCCGACCCATCCAACTGAGGGATGAAGATTATTATTCTAAAAGCTTCCAGGACAGGGGACTGCTATAGGTTAAACATTTATTTGCATAGCCCATTCACACACAGATTCATTTCCATCCATTCCACAGCTAGCCCACACCACTCCGGCCGCTCGCTCCTTCCCCTGCTGGTGTGGCACACCTCCCCTGACCCCAGATCAGTTCCTGGTGGCCCAGCGGCCCGCTCCCACCGCGCCAGCTGATGTGTGTTCAGTGCGAGCCCAGACCCGGACCTGTGCTGGCGGTGATGGATGTGCTCCTAACGAGGTGTCGACGGACAGACCGCATTTCGGGAAAAACTTGTGAACTCAGCCATTAATCACTGCAGCTCCTTTGCAGTCACGCAGTCACAGTCATCTGGTCTCCAAATAGTCTCTCTCTCTCTCTCTCTCTCTCTCTCTCTCTCTCTTCCTTTCTCCCTCTCTCTCCTTTTTCATTTTCCACTATGGTTCAGATGTTGCCTTTGTTGTTTTTGTGTCAAACCTGTGCATCAGCACCGCACAGCCCCTCAGAAATAACATTATTTCTAGACCTGCTCTGCCTGCATCCGATTGCGCCGATATGTTTTTGCAGAGTTTATCACTGAACCTTTTCACCAAACCTCTTTTGACATTTCGCCTAGGTCACTTAACGACACGGCGGTTTGTAAGACAGAAAAGCATTGGAGCAGTGCAGCAGTTGTCGCATGCCTGATCCACTGTTATTGCATACTTCCCTGATAAAAGCAGACTGCTTCATTTATCACACACCGGAGTCTTATTGAATTGCAACTCTGACAAATGGGAAGCCTTGCCAATAAAATGGATGTGGGAGACTTGCTGGAAAGGCGGCCCAGCGAAGCTGACCCCTGTTGGGGCATTAGTGCAGGCGGCCGGGAACACTGGCGGTGGCAAGAGGTGAATAATTCATCAGAGGACGCGTGGAGTGCTGAGGCAGCCATATTGGCCACACAAAGCCGCCCGCATCACACTGGATGCACATTGGGAGCAGAGCATGCAACTGTTGAAAGAATAGCACAGCCTTTTGAATTGTGTTGGGTTAGTTTGACTTGGCAAAGCAGCATTTCCCCCTTCACTTTGTAATGTGAAGAGAAATGTGTATGGAATTTCTGCTCAAATGTAGAAGTGTTAACCTTATAAAAGGTAATTATAAAATGGAGGATTTATCTGAAGTGCACATAAGTCTTTGCACAACATGTTTTGGTCACAATGCATCTCACAGATTTCTTGCAGTTGTTGCAGGCATTACACATGGTGTTGGGAGGTGCTTGTAAATGCGTTATTAACTGATTATGACATCAAGTTGGAGAGTTGGAGACTGACTCAGTGTCATGGATCTTCTTGAATGATATGTCTAGCCCACTGACATCTCTACAGTACATCAAAAGTGACATGTGAACTTGTAACAGCCCTCAGGCTCACTGACTTCAAGAGACATTTTAAGTGACAGAATTGCACACTGACGACCACGATTTATAAAGGTTGGATAATGTATCAAAATTGACTCCGGTCCTGTAGAAACATTTACTGGATGAATGGGAGATGTTCTTTGTGAACATTGAAGAACTACACACACAGGAAGATGGATGGTTGTGTGTGCCTATGGGTATGGATGTGGATTCATGTGTTTGGATAAGTGAATGTGTGTGTAGTGTACATTTGTATGCACATACAGTGTATTCCTGTGTGTGTGTGTGTGTGTGTGTGTGTGTGTGTGTGTGTGTGTGTGTGTGTGTGTGTGTGTGTGTATGCTTTCTGTAATGAGGCAGGAGAAAGTGACAGCTCTGACAGACAGCAGGCCGTTTGTTTACACTTGGTGCACGTGTCATTAAGCAAGGGCGTCTACGCCATTCCGCAGCATCTGAATGAATCATTCTCAGTCTGCTGCCTCTCAGGCCGTCCCCTCTCTACGCTCGGCAGCCTCCCCGCTTCACGTGCACGCCCCAACACCAGTACGAGCGCCTCACGTGCACACTCCAACACCAGTACAAGCGTCTCACATGCACCCGCCATCACTAGTACGAGCACTGCAGTACTGTTGCTTCGCGATGGCTCGCCGTTCGCCGTCTTTAATTTCTCCGTTTCTCCTCGCTGCTCTGTGTTTGTAATTAGCATAACTTACCCTTTTTATCAGCTTTGTTTCTCAGCCTGGTCAAATTGAATTAATTCCATCTCATGTCAGAAAGTAATTATAAATATGGCAGCAGATGGGCCTAAGTGTGTCTGAGAATACTGCTGCACTTCTACTCTCACCTCCCTTGCTGTCCTCCCTCCCAGATGGAGGCAAAGCCTGGTTAGAGAATGGATTTGTGAGGGCTGCCTGGCACAGCTGAAAACTGTGAGGATTCCTGCAGGACTGCATAGCACTGACCCTTAGAGACAATGTTCCACTTGGAACTGTGAATATGAGCTGTAGAACCCATCAATGTGTTCTGTAGTTTTGAAGATTGCAGTAGTTCTCTATTAGCACCGGGAGTGCAGCAGTTCTGGGGAGCTCAAGCATGGAGGGAATAAATTCTGCGTCGGGCAGAACCAGCCCCACTGCTGGGATGAAAGGATAGAGAAGGAAAGATGAAAGGATAGAGAATGAAAGATGAAAGGTGCTGATGCTGCACCTGTTGAATTGCATTCCATGATGTTGATGTTGCACCCACACCACATGTCAGAATGAATCGCAATTCTCTATTCACATTAGCAAGCCCTGGTCTTAGACAGCAGAGCAGTGGAGTAAAGCTTCATTGCTGTACACCTGCAGCTGCATGCATGTGTTAATATGGACCTCTGTACTATTCAATGCCATTTCAGACACAGAAATACAGTAGACGCTATCAACTTCTCTCTCTTGTTGTCCAAGTAGCCTAAATATTTTTTTCTTTCAAATTCAAACACATACAAACATGCACACGTGCATACCCTTTGCCCCAATAGACCTGTCGCTTTGAAATTTTGTTCCTTTGAGTTAACCAACATATCAGTCTGTGAGTACTTTTAAAATGTCTATTTTTAGATTTTAATTTAATGGCAACACTTTCTTTGTTTGTCTCCCTGTCAGGTTCTTAATGTCTCCATCTTCCAGTAATTCCCCCCCGTTAGCACTGCTATCAGCAGCCCCAGCTCCCTCTCTCTCCACTGAGCTGTGTGTGGAAGGTGGGCTGTGTGCTCCTCTCTCCATTTGGCACCTGTTAGCCAAGAGCCAGAAGAACACTGGAACCCATCCAAATTATTAAGGAAGTTTTTGGTTTCCATGGAGACTGTTGCACCATGAAATTAAAAGTAGCGTGAATGTTAGAGATTAGCTTAATTGTTTTGGAACAGGCACAGTAGCAGAGGGGGAATCATTGCAGCACTTTGGATTGCTTTCCAGCGCGGCGACAGATAATGGCCCAGCAGGGCTCCTCGTGGGGAGAGGGAGGGAGCCCTGGTGTTTCTGCAGTCCACCTGCTCATGTTTCTCTCGCCTCGGAAACTAACCGCTTATCGGCCCAAAGCCACAGCTTCTCATCTCGCGCCTGTCTCTCCCCTGCTCCCCATAGAGCCACACTGACATATTAATCTCTCATTCAACACCCCCCTCTTTTCATTACGGACACACAGCATCTGCATTGGGAAAGTGAGCCAGCGCTCTGAGATTTCTGATGTTTACAGATACAGTTAGCGACCCAGTCAGTGCTAACCCTTCTCAGCTTGGCCTTTGTGTGATATCATATAAGAAGTAATTAAGTAGTAATTAATGTACCACTTTTAAAGGCCACTCAAAATAGCATTCCTCTACATGAGACCAGACGGGGAACACTTTTTCTCCAGCACAAATGAATTTGGACAGGAAGAAAGAGTGACTTCAGGCTAGCCTACTGGGCCTTATGGAGACTGTGCAACTGATTGGGACATAGACCTACATAGGCAGCTATGACATTTACAGGCTGCTGATGAGATAAACGTTTAGTTCCAGACGTTATTGGTGGAGAGGTGGGATCAGATAGGACAGGACAGAGGGACAGAATAAGGTGAGGGAGATGGGGAATGGCTAACTGCATCCCTCAGTACCAGACACAATTGTGCTTCGGTTTGCTCTGGGCTTTTCTTTCCTTGTTTACATTTATTTGTCTTGACAATGGAGACCTTTCAGTGTTGGCCTATTTTTGCAGTTAGGGGATGTTATCTGACTAGATATAGAGGGAAAATAAATCAAGGAAGAAGAAGGGAATAAATACATGAACTCTCAGTCGGGGAATAAACAGTGAATCTTTCTTCACTGCACAGTGTGGAAAATATGGTGACATGATGCCCAAGTGGCCCATGTCCATATGAACTACTGGAGGAGATGGTGTGTGTGTGTGTGTGTGTGTGTGTGTGTGTGTGTGTGTGTGTGTGTGTGTGTGTGTGTGTGTGTGTGTGTGTGTGTGTGTGTGTGTGTGTGTAAGCATGTGGGTAGTGTTTGGGTTTCTTTTCTTGACCGTGTTTAATTCCACAGAATTGGTAGCCTAGAAATGTAATGCACCCCAGGCAGTGGTAGTAAATTGTTTTGCTCAGCCTGTGCATCTAGCCTTGAGCTATGGGGATTTGTGATTGGGCTGACATTGGTGATGTTAGACTAGTCACCATGCTCTGTGTGTAGAGAGTCATGGGGCAGGCTTAACCTAGAGTCCTTTGAATTTGTTGTCATCTTGTCTGTTCTCTGATTGGTTGTAGCGCTATCCTCTTGTGTGCAAAGACAGTTTGTGCAAGACAACATTGATTCCACACTTAGCATTGAGACGCAATTTATCCTTTCATGGCCAGATTATTCATCATATTTTATAGTCTGGCTTGTCAGGCTACGGATGTACAGAACAGACAACATTTCAGATGACATTTTTGAGGCCAGACATCAAGTGATACTTCCTGGCATTTGCAATCCTTGAATTTGTCGACAGATTTTGAAGAGGGGAATTGAGTACTTCTCTGAATCCATTTAGCCAGATGACTTGAAAGGTCCATATCCTGACTGCAGACATTTCACTAAAAGCCCTGACATAAACTGCATATATGTTATACATCTAACAAGAATAGAAAGAAAGGTTTCATTGAGGTGTGAGTGACAATGGAGTCAGAGGGGCGGTGACTGGGGTGCTGAGGAGAATGTACAATATGCAGATGAACACGGATAGAGAGAGAGAGAGAGAGAGAGAGAGAGAGAGAGAGAGAGAGAGAAATGAGGCGAACCCAAAGGAAGTGAAAGGCAAAGAGAAAGAGAAAGAGAGGGTAAAGGCTATAGAGAAACCGTGAGGGTGGGGAAGGCAAATGTGAGCGCTGGGAGGTGTGAGGGGGAGACATGAGATGTGAGCAGCCAATGAGGAGCAGCATGAGAGCACAATGGAAGGCCATGGAGGATCGCTGGGGAGAGAAGGAGACATTGAACAGTGACAGGAGAGGAGAGAGCAGGTGAAAGAGAGACATGAAAATGAGTGCAGAGGACTTGGAGAGCAACAAGATGGGAGGATTTGGGGAAGGAGGATACATGACAATATGGGGGCTACTTTAAAGCCCAAGTCATGTCTGACACTCAAGACACTCTGACAGAACTCTAAACAGAAATGCAAAAATTAAAAAAATCATGCTTTGAATAGTGACAGGCACGTCTTTAAACATTCATGAAATTAGGACTCTAATTATGACAAGGCTCACAATCAGCAAGCTAAAACCCTCTCAATACTCCACACATTTTGCAGAATAAACTTTAATAAACCAGTCTTTTAAACCAATTCTTTAACATGAGCCCTGACATTATGAAACTCCATGATAAAGCTCCTTTTGCAATAGAATGGCAAGCACACAAAAGGACTTTACTATACATTGAACTCAGAGAGTAGGTGATAAAACAAAGGCAGCGATAGAAATATTTCTATTTCATTATGAAGCTTTATGCTTCAAATCCCTTATGTGTTTTTAATGATGCAATATAAATAAGAAGTAATAGCATTGGCCCATCCCACTGTGTTATGTGGAGTCCATCAGGAGTGGGGCGGTGGTGATAGATCAGCTTCTCCAGAGAGAGCAGATGAGAGCAGGACAAGACTGAGGAAGATGGGCGACTGGAGGAGCAGAGAGAGAGAGAGAGAGAGAGAGAGAGAGAGAGAGAGAGAGAGAGAGTGAGAAAGAGAGAGAGCTCCAGGGACAGACATGAGGTCTGGGTGGGTTATCCTCTTGGAGAGGGATGGGATGGGGGTCTGTTTGATGTGCTGTGCTGCTGCTGCTGGGGAGAGGAGATGGAGTGAGAAGAGAGGACTCAACACCCCTGAGGCAGAGAGAGAGAGAGAGAGAGAGAGAGAGAGAGAGAGAGAGCACAGTTGACTCAGGGGAAATGAAACGGAGAAGGTTCATGGGGCAGAGAGAGAGAAAGAAAGGGTGACTAGAAAAGTAGAAAAGCAGGTAGCAGAGCACCTATACCACAGGGAGTGTAGCAATCTCTCAGTAAGCTGGGAATAAGTCAAATAGCACAACAAGTCTACAGTAAGTCAAATAGCACAACAAAGTGCCTCTTCTGCCATCAGTAGTTTTCTTAAAAGCTGTGAAGTTCTGATGATGGAATATCTGGTTTGGAGCTGTCTTGAATGCAGAATTCCATTAAGCCTCTTATAGGCTACTTATTCCAACTGCTACATGTGTTAGAAGATGATATCATTGGAAACCTGGGTCAAAGGTCATTACCATGCTAACTTCACAGGACATCTGGACCACAGGATCTGGACAGCATGGAGGTGGAATTTAGTTGTTTTGGGCAAAACATCAATGCTGTTTCTTGACCTTCTGTTGAAGATTTTTGGTCATTTGAACCTAACACTCCAACTTAAAGCTCCTTTAACCCTGTCTTTGTTTGGACACTTACCATGTTGGACTATTTGTATGATGGGTGAAGAGTCAGAAGCATTGGCTGTAAAAAAAATGTTCTGAAGTATAACTAAAGCTATTATTCAGAGTCAAGGGTCTCTGATGTGCCCAAACAATGGTGTAGCTAGTTGTGACAAATTCATTAATATTATTATTACATATTTTAAATTTAAATGGTTGGAAATCAATGTTTCTGTTACTGTAATGGATTACTGTTATTTTACGGGTTAGGACATTGTGCACATATCATAGCATCCTGCTGATTTTCTCCACGTTATTATTCCATTACCATAGATAGTGTTTTTTTATAATCTCCTTAACAGCAGGAATTAGCACACATGCAGGTGCTAATGTAGAGTTATTTCCAACTGGCTGTAGCCTAAGCTATCTCAAATGCCTATTTATTTATTTATTTATTTATTTATTAGTTATTGATGATTCTCAGCATAGCTATAGTTTGCACACAAATACTTTGCTGATAGACTTTGAACTTTGCCCATCATAAAATTGGGCCCTTTGCGTTATTTTTAATTTCATGGCTACAACATTTGTTGCAAAGCAAACTCCAAACGAAGCATCCAAACATGCGTGGGGCACACTGTCATGTCTCAAAACTCCTAATTCTCCGGTGAGGACTGGAAGAAATGCACTTAGCAGAGGATCTGAAACAAGACTATTCAACCCCTTCTCTCTCTCTCTCTCTCTCTCTCTCTCTCTCTCTCAGGACATGGTGCCTGCGGTCCAGGGGAAATAGAGGGAACCGAAGGGAAAGAGGGAGGAAACAGCATAAAAAGGCAGAAAGACTGAAAACAGAGGGATGATAAAGTAGGAAAGCAGGCCCATAAATGGCCTTATTCATCGAGAGGCAATGAAAGCAAATGGAGCTGAAATCTCCGAGCCGGAGCAGGGAAACTGCTTGTCTCAATGTTTTATTGTTGACAAAAATACATGTGGCTTTCATGGGCTGTGGGAGACCCCTGCCTGCAGCATGCAGCACCTCCTGTAGGACGGAGGATAGAGGACACTGCTGGCTTGTGGGGACGTCGCCCACTGATGTCTTCATGGTAGCCATTAATAGCCTTTTAATGGTTGCTTTTGGCCAGAGCAAACGCTCTCCATCCATTGGCTGTCCAGAACACTGCCTCTACTGATGGGGAGTAATGAGCCACCCCCCATCTCCTCACACCCGCGTGGAAGTGCCTGGGAGAGAGAGGGAGAGAGAGAGAGAGAGAGAGAGAGAGTGAGGACGAGAAAGAGGAAGAGGACGTCCGTGGGCTTTGGCGAGGCTTATAGCATGCGTTCCCCTGTAGCCTCCCTGCCCGGGGTCCTCATGGGTCATTAGTGTGTGTGCTTCCCCGCGGTGCCCCGCTCCCACGGCCTGCTGGTGGGCTCTCGTCTCCCCTGGGTGCCCTGGGTGATGAATGAGCCGAAGCAGCGGCAGTAGCAGCAGCAGCTCACACACACACACACACACACACACACACACACATCCTGTTTCCACAGGAGCGCACGGCCAAGAGCACACTGATCCCACAGGTGCGGCTCGGACTTCCTCACCTCACCTCGGATGTGGTCGGAAGCCCAGGTTTCAGCGGAGCAAAGTTTGTGGAGGAGACGTGTTTCAGGTAGTGGAGCATAGAGCATCCATCAGCACTGATCACAGCCAGGAGTCAGCTCTGACAGAGGCAATGGGAACTGATGGGGAGGCACACCGCGGGCCAGGGGGAAGACTAATGAAGTAACACTTGATGCTAAGCTAAACAATGGAGCCAACTGGGCTTTGGGGCTCTCTAGCCCACACAGAGAGATCTCCAAGCCAATGGAGTCTCAAAGAACTGATGATTCTACTGACTCTACTTACTCAAGGGTAGGTGAAGTTGAGTGTGTATGAGCAGTATTAGTAGTATTTGGAGTCTGACCTATGAGTAGGGGCGGTATTAACAGACAGCATTGTGGGGCACTTTTGAATTTGACTCAAATGAAATGAAATGTTGTAAGCGCAGTGCTCCACACTTTCTCAGAGCCTATGTGCGGATGCCTTTAAGTAGGCATTGTATGGACAAGCATGTGTGCCTTTGTGTGTGTGTGTGCATGTGTGTGTGTTTGTGTGTGTGTGTGTGTGTGTGTGTGAATTGTTACAGCTCACATAAAAAGCCATCCTAGTGTTCTGTCTCTAACTAAAGTCAAAAGAATGTGAAGTCACTCCATAATTATTTACTATTTCTTGTGAATTGTAATTATTTTTAGTGTTTGTTTCTAATTCTGCTTTTACTGAGCTGTTTGTCCCACTTGCTTTAGTATGCCATTCATTCCATCAACATGATGCACAGATATAGGGGTTGTACAAGTAGACACACACAGGGCATGTGTGTGTCTGTGTGTGTGTGTATGCGTGTTTGTGTGTGTGTGTGTGTGTGTGTGTGTATGCGTGTTTGTGTGTGTGTGTTTGTGTGTGTGTGTGTGTGTGTGAAGATATGGCCTGGAAGTTTATATTTTCGTATGATGAGAAGCTGTACAGTGTGGTTAGCGCTGTAATCATTCCTGTCATAACATGACACAGATATGATGGCTAAGCCCAGAGTTAGCAAGGAGAAAGTGTGAGTCAGAAGAATCTAGAAGTCTAAACTCTCACTCAACTGTCATCCTCACTCTTAATCTAATCACTGAACTGCAACCAGATGTCCTTTTATCTGCATCTGACAAATGGACACGTCACACTGGGCCCTTCGCTCTGACAGGGATTTATCCCGGAGTTTATTTGCTCTTCATCTTGTCGACCCGTGAGGAGCAGCGTGCGGGTCAGACAGGAGGAACCAGCCTCCCAACGGCCCCCGCTGCCTTCATACATCTTCCCCCAACAACAGCTCCCAGCGCCGGGCCTGGCAGTCCGTCTCACTCCCCTGTCACATTCCTCACGGCTCCACTTGAACCAGGTGACCTCTGCCTCTTGTCTCGTCTCCTCGCCTCCTCCTCCTCTCCAGTGTGGTGGCCTCTCCTTGGGCTCCCAGGGGACACTGCCAGGGAGGATCACCTCCTCTTCTCTCCTCCTCTCCTCTCCTCTTCTCTCTCTCTGGTGGAGGTGGGCCATGATGACCCAGTTGGGTCTCAGGGGAGCTCACCCACAGGGGGTCTCTCAGGAGGCTGAGATATCAGAGGCTTCATAGGGATGGAGATGGTCCTCAGGGGTGTTTGTGAGTGTGTGTGTGTGTGTGTGTGTGTGTGTGTGTGTGTGTGTGGTTTCAGGAACCGAGCTGTCTGTCTGAGAGGAAGCATACTTCTTCCACTTCTACTACACACATACTTCTTTTTAACATTAGGCCAAGGGATGCAATCTGATCACTCTAATAATAATAAATGCATTTAATAGCTTCCTATCTGCACTCATGACAGGAGTTGCTGAATGTAATCTACTCAAAGTTTGATTCAATCTACTCAAATAACTACAGAAATGAATCAGAAAAGTACAATGTCAAAAGAAACATTAAAAGTTTGTAGTGGTAGGAAAATGTAGTAAAACCAATTCAATCTCTCTCTCTCTCTCTCTCTCTCTCTCTCTCTCTCTCTCACTCACACTCACACACACACACACACACACACACACACACACACACACACTAAAGAATTCCACTTAAGCACCTCTAAAATCTACTGTAAACCTGAGTAGGCCTTCCAGGTGTTTTGCAGATCTCAAATGATATTAATCAGAAGAGTGTAAACACACGCTGCAATAGTAAACACAACAATACACCAAAGGCTTTAGAGGAACAGCACAACCTAATGATGATGATGAATTTAACATCATTATGCCAATTAATTAATAGAATTTCAGGTGAAGAAACAAACCAAATCAAGCTAATAAAAATAGTTGGAATGTAAGCAGCGTACCTGACTGTTCTGAAGTGAGTGATTTGGGCCTCTCTGTGTTTCCTGAGTGATGTCATCAATCACTTGTGTGAGAGACTAAATAAACAGAATTATACCCAGTTTAATCTGCTGAATATGTGTGTGTGTGTGTGTGTGTGTGTGTGTGTGTATGCGTATGTCTGTGTGTGACAATGAACATATACTGTAGGTGTGACTATCAATGCTTGTATATGCGAGTGAGTGTGTGAATGTGTGTGTGTGGGGAGAGGAGGGAGTGCAGAGGAGAGTGTGTGTGTGTGTGTGTGTATGTGTGTGTTAAACATGAGCTCAATTTGACTATTTGATGGTTAGCCTGAGGGCACTGCTTAGAACCTCAGACCACCAGCAGTGACATGGCCTCCCTTGGTAACCACCAGTCCACCAATCAAGAATGTTTATCGCCGCTTGCCACGTGATGTCATCTCTCTGCGCCGTGCCAAATCCACAGGAGGTGGCCGCATGGCGAGCCGGAATGCCGCGGAATGCTGCGGAATAGTGCGTGTCGCAGGAGCAGGAACGCTCCTAATGAGCCTGAGGTGGAATAACAGGATCATAAAAGATGTGGCCCGTGTGCTGGAGGTCAGGGCCATAAAACACTCCCATCCCTCCGCTCCACACTTCATACACTCGCTCGCTTTTTCCCTTTCTCCCTCGCCGCTCATGAAAGAAAAGAAAAGAAAAGGAGAAAAGAGGGATACTTTTGGAATAGCAGAGTGTTGAAGATTGGAGTTGAATATCGATTTAACAACAATAAAAATTTTGAAAGGCTTTAGTGTGAAAAATGACACCTGAGAGCAGTTGTCATTCCAAATGCCAGTGGAGGCGTTTGGGAGTCCACTGCTGCGGAGTCTGAGATCTCCTGTTGTATTCCCATCTCAGCGAGACACATGATTGGCCCAAGGCTAGGAGAGGACAGGTGTGTGTATCGCCCCATCTGGGTGCCACAGATAACTGGGAATGAATGTGCTTATGTTGGTGTATTGGGAGTATGTTCAAGTTCATTTGTGTGTGTGTGTGTTGCCTGGTGTGTGTGTGTGTGTGTGTGTGTGTGTGTGTGTGTGTCTGTGTGTGTGTGTGTGTGTGTGTGTGTCTGGTTGAGATTGCGTAGTGCGGGCGCCACAAGCCAGTGTGTCAGCAGTGTCACCCTGGGAGGGTCAGCAGTTCTGTCACAGGCTGTCAGAGCTGGTGGCCGTGGTGACCTGCACTCAGCACAAGTGTCAGCCTGGACTAGCCCTTGTCTGACCGCACTGGAAATCGGTTGATGGAGCGCCATAGCAACCAGCACTTAAACAATAGATCAACTGTGAAGTCAGCTTTCACTCTGAGGATAATCAGTCGCCATGTTGTAGTCGTGCCATCCTGCCTAGTGAACCTATCAGAGGTAACACAAAGTGATCTGCAATTCCTTCACTGCAAAAGCAATGGGGTTAGTCTGCAGAGGAGTGAGACATGAACGCTTGTGCATATGTGAGCTGGCTGTGTTTTAAATTAACATCCAAACAGCCGTCTTAATGAGGGGAGATTCCAAGTAGAAGCCATTTTTAGTAGGCTTTTGCTAAGTTCTGTGAATATGCATTCCACTCTTGGCTCGCTCCCAAACTCCAGCCCGGCGTATGGTAGTTGAGCTGTCATCAGCCTGGGCCGGGGCTGCAAGACATGTTCCATTCTCCGGGTAAACTCTGGAGTCATCACTTTCATCCCTTCCTCCCATTTTTCATAAAGTCATGACAACCGCATCCCTGGGTCCCTGAACAGGAGTTGGGTGTGAGAACGCTGGAACGTTCCGCAGCAGTTCCGGAGAAGTTGAAACTGAAATGGTTCCGCTTCATTTAGCACAGGCAAGGCTGCGGTGTTTCCCATGGAAGGGGAGGGAATGGAGAGGTTGATACTCCGCTGGTGAATAGCATAGGGGTAAACATTCATGAGTGTTTGACACGGCGTCTGCTGGCCTGGCCAGCATGCATTATGGATGTGAGCATGAATGAGCCTGTGACTCACTGTCATAATTCAGATGTATGACTTCATTACGCCTGCCACACGCTATTAGTCTGATTCGCACAAACTGCCTCTCACATGACATTTGTTTATATTTTGAGTTTGTCCAGTAAACACATTCATTTAAATTGTGGTTTTAGATCTGAGTGCAAAGTTCCATTTTCATTTGGGCGTAATCTTATTTGTGGTTTGAAATGCAATGTCGGGAGCAACACGTGCATGGACACACAGCGAGGCGTTTTCTGTTATTTCACAAATGCAGATGCCATGCTTTGCTTTATCACTATCAATTAAAGGCCTCTGGGAGAGCCTCCAGTGTAATGAGGAAATAGTGGCCGTGTTTGAAACTGTGGGCTTGAGGGGAATTGGAGTTGATTGAGCAGCTGGAGCTGAGGTAACACAGGGAGGGAGAGGCTCCACTGCTCCTCACCTCACCTGAGGAAGAGTCAGTCAGGGCCAATAATCACATCTGAACAGGCTTCAATCTACCATCAATTAGGAAGCAGATGGTCCAGCAGTGGCCAAAAAATCTGTTGAAAGTTGGATGTATGTGAGACTTCATACATGTAAAAAGTGTGTAAAAGCAAAGTGAGTACTTGTGCATTTATTTGAACACTACAGAAAGGCTTTAGTATAATGTACAATTCTCTATAAATGCAGCCAGTTTTGGATGTACAGCATGTCTGAATGGGTGCACAGTAAGTCCATGTCTCTCTGAAATAAACTCATAAATGTTATGTATAGTGTAGGCTATTCACCTGTCTCCGATTACAGTCAAGCGACATTGGAACAATAGAAGCATTCTGAATACTCAGAAATCCTGTTAGAACCTCCACTCTAGCACTGCACACAAACCCAAACCCCTCCCCCCTTATCAGTCACTGTGCACAGTGTGGTGAGGTGCAACATGTCCAGCACTCAAGCAGAGTTGGCCTCATCAACACCCACTTATGCCCTCTAGTGAGTATCACAGGCCAAACTACTGGGGTGATATTGACAGTGCTGGGCCGCAGTTCCCGGTTCTGGAATGTTAAGCCTGACTGGCTCCGACAGCTTCCTGGGTGGTATGTGTGAGTGAGTCGTGTTGTGTGTATTTCTCCAACCTGTCCGTCATGCGTTAGCGCAGCTCAAAAACGTCAAATATCCTGGTGAGAAACAGAGTCCTGTGTCTGCGGTAAGGCAGCCTGCATGTCAGACCGGAGATGGCAGGCAGGCATGCGGCAGGGCGGAGACCTCGCTCGCTCACGCCAGCATACCTCACCTCGCCTCGCCTCCGCTCGCTCGCTCGGACTTCCAGACAAATTGGCGGAGAGCACAGGTGGGGTCAGGGGAGTCGGGAACGCTTTCTCGCCCACTCCCTCTCTCGCTCTCGCTCTCTCGCTCACCCACTTCCATTTCTCTAAACACACACAGCTGGGGTTATCGAGCTGCTCCACTCCGACCTGGAAGAAATGTCACAGAACAGATGGAGATATGATGTGGGCTAAATTGAACTAGGCTGTCTAAATACTGTATGACCGAGTCATTTTGTCCAGCCTGATGCCAGCGACTGTTAATGCATTCCCCGATCCTCAGCTCTCTCTCTCTCTCCATATCTCTCTCTCTCTCTGCGCTGCCTGGTCCGGTCGAGTCAGTCTCCTGCATGGAGATCTGGCTCCCACCTCAGTTTAATCACATTTCGGAACACAGGCAATGGTAAAAATGAAAGGTTTGTGCCTTTTTCAGCGGTTTTCAGGCTTTACCGACTTGTTTACCTAGGGAGACACAAGCTGGTCAGCATTTACTCACTGTGCCACAATGGGGAACTAATCTCTTGCCATGAAAAGGTGTTTTTCTGCTTTCTGCTGATTTCTCTACAAAAAGGATGTTGAGTTCAATCATCCGTCATATTTACACATATCAGGTATTTTATTGCTTCATATTCTTCTAAAAACCGAAACTCATATCAGCCTTTAGGAAGGTATATGGGTCCATGTTTATTATTCTTTGCAATTCAACATTCAATTAGTAGTTGAAATGGAGAATATGCATGCAGACAGCCCATTTTGAAATCATGTCATTGATCATAAGAATGTAGCTGTAAGTATTTGTCGTCAGTCTGATTGAGAATGACATGAGTGAAAGTTGGCCTAACTAAACAGTGCACTGCTGAATGCAGTAGGGCCACCATCAGGCTGTCACCTCTCCAAACAGAGTGAGCTCTTTGGGGTGCCTAGGAGGACTTTGCTTGTTTTCTCTCTCTCTCCCTCTCCCTCCCTCTCTCTCTATTTCAAGGCTGCCTGCTGCTATGAAAATATGTACATGACAGGTGAGTCCATCAGGTAAAGTATGGCCATGACTTGTGTCCTTCTCATTTGCACACAGCTGGAGAAAGGACTTTTAGGACTAGTGAGACAAGCAGTTACCTTTGTTCTGTTTTAGCCACACAAAGCTGTATAGCCTACAGTGTTCATGTCCCATTCCATTCAGCTCTTCTCACACAGACACAGGAGGAATCTGTAAAGTAGGCCATTTTCATCAGTCAATGAGACAAGTTTATTAACATAGCATATGAAAAAAATATTTTCCAAGCCTGGGCTCATCTGCTTTTTAAGACTAGAAGAGGTTGTGCAGATTTGTTACAGGAGTTTGAACTGCCCATGAGGTTGTGTGGAGGCAATCTTTCCAGCTCTTCACTCTGTCTCGCTTTAGCAGGAAACCAAGAGCAATAAATAAGCAACAAATTAAAGGAGAGAAAATCGATAGGAGGACATTAGCCCTTTAATGTGCTGTCTTAAAGGGCCGTGCTCTCTTTTAAACCGACGCACTCCCCTCCAAATGCAGTCCTAAATTGCCCTTATGCGTGAGCTGATTCACGAGGTTTTGGGGCGACCGCACCAATCCACTACCATTAACACAGGTCACCACAGCACTCGCCATTAAAGGAACATGCTCCAACTTATAGTGATACGTCGTAAACTCACAGACACTGATTTTAATGTTCTATATGACTTTGCATAAAACATTGTCCAGTCAGCCACTAAATTTGAACCCAAACTAAACAAAAAGCCAAAGGGGTTTTGGCACTGCTTCCAGCACTGCTATTGAGTACCATTGATGTATCATTGAATGCAGAAAGCCCTGAGTAATGACCATGTGAAGCCTCATTGTAAATGTGGGAGAGAGTGTAAGTGCTAGTGCATGATTCAGCTCGTGCAGGATAAATGTGAGACTATTCCACAGAGACCGGGTCCCCTCTGAAATGCATCCCTTTAGTTACGCCACATCAGCTTCACCTCCTCGGCAAGGTCACAGTCATACAACACTGATCGACAATTAGAATCCCTTCCGTAGCACGCACACACACACACACACACACACACACACACACACACACACACACACACACACACACACACAGTGTGTGTGTCTACTTACAACCCCTATATCTATGCATCATGTTGATGGAATGAATGGCATACTAAAGCAAGTGGGACAAACAGCTCAGTAAAAGCAGAATTAGAAACAAACACTAAAAATAATTACAATTCACAAGAAATAGTAAATAATTATGGAGTGACTTCACATTCTTTTGACTTTAGTTAGAGACAGAACACTAGGATGGCTTTTTATGCGAGCTGTAACAATTCAGTCCCTCAGTGCAGTGATCAGCATAATTATCCCACTGGAAGATTCTGGAATGCCGACAGAAAGGCAGAGAAATAGGAAAGACGGGTCTGTTTAGATAAAGTGGAGCAAGATAGATGGTGTGAGAGTAGAAGAAGAATAGAAAGAGAGAGAGAGACTGTTTTCAGATGAATTGGCGGTTAACTTTCCTCGTTCTTCGGCTATTATTTTTCATGCTACAATGAAACGCAAACCCATTTTTGCAGCTCAATAAAAGCAAATTAGTTTAACATGTGCACATTTCATTACGTGGTTAGGGGCCCTGCTAACACTGAGAATAACAGTGCAGATGAGAGAGGGAGAGAGAGAGGGAAAGAGTGAGAAAGAGAGGGAGGGAGAGAGAGAGAGCGAGAGGGAGAAATGAAATCATAAAAATGAGGAGATGAAAAGAAAGGGAATGAGAGGGAGAGAAAAACTAACAAAAACAAGAGAGAGTTTGGTTTTGACTTCTCTCAGGTGTTTTGGATGGCTGTACTAATTCAGCATGACAAAAGCAGTCAGGCTGAGAGGAGAAGCCATGAAGCATTATTCATTGCAGCTGATCCACACACACACACACACACACACACGCTTCACAACGCACTGAGACTGGAGTCCACCTTACACAACACTTGACCTAGATGTGGTTTGGGCATGTTACAGCATCTTCCATCAATAACAAATCCACTGAGATTAGTCATATCATTCATTCTAATTATAGCTCCTTCTCTGTCATCTGACTCACCTCACTCTGTAGAACCTGTAGATATGTCAACATGTCATGTGCTTCAGTTGATGGGAGTATTAGTGCTTATTCACACAAGTTCCATAGCAGAGTACTAAAGTCATATAGGGAGGGAAGAGTTTGCATGTTCTAGGATTCCTTTCTGTTCCTTGTTCTCCAGGAAATAGAACTCTCCTTCATCGTTCCATCTCTGCTAGCGCTGAAGCAACTGAGCCAGAGCCGCTATCTTGGCTGTTCTCATATGTATGTGTGCTGCATGGAATGTTTTGGTTATGGTAATCAGGTTAATTTCCACAGCTATTATTCCACTTCAGCATGTCAATCACCCTGTTTCCCTCTATCTCTATCGCTCAATCCCTCTCTCTCTCTCTCTCTCTCTCTCTCTTTCTCTTTCATACACTCTCTCTCTATTCCTCTCACTCGCCTCGTCTATAAAAAGCGTGTTTCACAGGGTTAAAGGGAGACTTACATTGTTTTGGAGAGATAAAACAGATCTCCAAACATACACAGACAATCAGTGCTTCAGTTCATTAGCATAGACACAAACAGCAACACATTCAGCCCACACACTCCAGACAGCCTAAACAGAGCTCTGCATGGGCACAGTGGACTTCCTATTTGTTTGCAGGCATGGCTGTGTGTGTGTGTCTCTGTGTGTGTGTGTGTGTGTGTGTGTGTGTGTGGTTACTCAACTGCTTCCAATTTAGTTGGGCTTTGAGGTTTTCGGTGCCGACCCAACATGTCAATCCATTACCCAATTACCGTCACTTGTAACAGCGCACTGAGCAGGGAGGACTTCAAAGCAGCGGAGTTGTTATTGTGTCATTACGTAGATCTCCCCACTCCCAGTCCCCCAGTCCACTTTAAAGCACCGGTGCAGTCTCTCAGGGGTACATGCTCTTAGACGCCATCTCCTTTCACAGGAGAAATGTGCTCAGGGGAGTGGGGCTGTCCAAAAACAACACAGACAGACAGACAGACAGACGGGCTGCAGCAGACCTTGGAGATCCACACCTGGCTAGAGTTGGTCTACAGCTATCTGAGAGGACCAGAGATTAAGTACACTTACTTTTACATTGTGCTTTGAGTGCATAGATGAAGTACACTTACTGTCACATTGAGCTCTGTGAACATAGAGGAGTACACTTGGTGGTGCTGGGCCAAAGCAGTGGATTGACAACAGCCTCTCAGGACTTGCAGTGCCTGAGGGGTAAAATTACTGGTAGGCCTATATGAAAATATATGATGAGAGCCAACCACTGCATTCAATAACAACAGAAACATACAGTTCCCCTTGTAGCCGTGAAGAGAAAGTGTATGTCCCCAGTGCCCAGTAGCCATGTTGTCCAAGTGGAAAAGTTTTGAAGGAGATGCTAGACCTCTGGGGGGGCGACAATAAATGGGGAAATGAGAAAAGAGCAGCACCCCCCCCCCCTTACACACACACACACACACACACACACACACACACACACACACACACACACACATACATATCTGTGGAGGTCAAACAGGGGAGACAATCTTTCTCTCTTTTTCTCTCTGTCTTGATGTTGCCCTCCCCACCCCGCTGCCCGCCACACTGTGTCCATCTGATGGAGAAGCTCAGGGCCTGGGCAGCAGGAGAATGGCTGATGCAGTGCTGGCCCGTGGCAATGGAAGCCTAGCTCAGCCAGACGCACAATCATTACAAATGATTGTGTTAGAGGAGCGACAATAAAAGCTTAATTCAATTATCTCACAAGATAAAACATCATTTGTGCTGCTGCTGCCACGGCTCTGCTTCTGCAATTACAGATGTCCCGTAAAGAATAACTTTGTGTGGGTTGGTAAGTGTGTCTGTGTGTGTGTGTGTGTGTGTGTGTGTGCGCACTTGTGAGCATATGTGTGTGTGGGAGTGATATTGAAAGGGTCTTACCACATTTTCCTTCCACTCCAAAGTTTTAGTGTTTCTTTTGAAGCTTTTCTTTAGTTATTAGAGTAGATTCAATGAAACTTTGAGTAGATAACAAATCCTGTCGTTTAGCAGAGTGCAGGTAGAAAGTTAATGAAAAGCATTTTTATCATTAAGTGATTCCAAATGGGACTGTAAGCTGTTGCCCTGGCCTAATGTTACAAAGACTCTTGCTGCTCTTGCACGTGGGGACTGGTTAAATGTGTGTGACGGAGGTAGTGAATGGGGTGTAGCTCTTCACATACAGTGTGTGTGTGTGTGTGTGTGTGTGTGTGTGTGTGTGTGTGTGTGTGTGTGTACATCTGTGAGTGTGTGTACAAGCCAGCGTGAAGGAAAAATAAATGACATCGCCTTTAGGTCTCTCTCTCTCTGCCTCTCTCCCTCTTTTACACACACACACACACACACACACACACACACACACACACACACACACACACACACACACACACACATTTGATGAAAATCTTCCTGGCTTTCTCCTGGGCCCTGATAACCAGCTCCAGGCCTGGGTTTCATCTGTGTTCGATCCCGCTGTCACCACTCTAATCACTCCCAGCCCCGCCTGCCTGCCTGCCCGCCCGCCTGCCTGCCTGCTCACACCAGTGTTAAAGCACAGTAACTGATACGGCCTCCTCCGCCACCACCATCACCACCACCACCTATTTTTAGTCGCACAATTGCTAAGAGAGATGGATGAGCATCTGAAAAGTGTTGTCCATAGAAAACGCTTGTTAGCGTGTGAGCATGTACAGCGGTCGCTCTCCAGCGCGTTTCCTTTGGTGGCACTGTAGAGCCATTTCACAGAGCTGTTTACAATAGGAGATCTTACAAAGCCAAATTAGACTTGCTTTGTGGCCAGCCAAATAATGCATTCTTTGAGAAGTGCTGACAAACATTTAAAGAATATTTCACAAACGTGAAATTTACCACCAACCGCTTTCTCCTCCATAGATCTTAGAAAAAATAAAAACTTTTCTGCCAGCCCCTCCACATTACAGAAAAAAGAGCTTCCATTGACTATTCTGTTTCCATTTGGCAGATTAATTTCTCCATTGCAAACTATTGTAGAGTACAGTACAGCACATGTGAGGACTCCATTTTGCTCCTTTAACCAGTGGATGAGAAATAAAATGAGCTAATCTAAGACGGCGAGTCATTTTAGTGAGCTACATCAGAACTGTGGGACACACACCGGACATTCACTCCTTAACCACCAGTTGCCTGCCATGCAGTCCCCAGGTCTCCAGGCGTGTGTGTGTGTGTGTGTGTGTGTGTGTGTGTGTGTGGCCAGCCATCAACCCTAGTCTTTACCAAAGCCAGTACAAAAGAAGTCTTTTATGGTTGCTGCAAGAAATAATGGCCTGTCTTTAATGTCTGGAGAATAAAATGGGAAAATTCAGAGAGAGAGAGAGAGTGGGTCTGAGGAAAGAGAAGAAATATGAGCAAGTACAGAGAAAAATATGCGTATATACACGAATAAGAACAAAAGAATGAATGGAGAGAGAGAGAGAGAGAGAGAGAGAGAGAGAGAGAGAGAGAAATGCATATACTTTTCTGACTACTCTCCTGCAGAGAGTAGGAAATTGTCTGAATTATTGCTACAAAAAGTACGGCAGCCACAGGACTCTCTATTTCTCTAGCCTCCCAGCGGCTGATCACGTTTAACTCAGTCTAGCACTTTTCATATTCATATTTCCCCTCCTGGTTCAGCAGGGGCCTTGCTGGGAGCTCTTTTCCTTGCGCCTAATGCACAGGCTGGGGAGGGGAGGGGAGGGGAGAGGAGGGGGGGCAGGCCCCTTCCCCACTGCTTGGGCTCATTTATCAAACTCATCAGCCTGAAATCTTAGCACCCACCCTCTCATTACATTGTCACCAAGCTGAAATGACAACGCTCTCCCCCAGTTTTGGCCGAGTTTTTCTTTTATCCATCAGATTAAAAGAACCAAAATGTTTTTCATTATTTCAAAGCAAAGCCCAAACCCTCCAGTACAACAATAACAACAAAGGGAAGGCAGAAGCCAGATGCGGTCATGTGATCAGTACAGAGGACAAGAGAGAGAGAGAGAATAGAGAGAGAGAGAGAGAGAGAGAGAGAGAGAGAGAGAGAGAGAGAGAGAGAGAGAGAGAGAGTCGGAGAGATCACTGCTATACTCTTGCATCAGTCTAACTTCCCATAGCTGCTTGGCTCAGCACTGTTGCAGATCTCAACAAGGTTGTGCTCTGAAAACTCCTCTATGGGCACCAAAAGCATTTATCATCTCATATCAGGAGTTTACACAACAGTGCTTCCCTGGCTGCTGCTGTGTTGTGCTGGGATGTTATTGTATGGGCTTCTTTGGGGAATTGTGCATATAGCAGACTTGATTGCTTTGTCAGCTCTACTGTGTGGGGGAGAAAACAAGAAGCACTCTATGAATCAAATATCTACCTTATGAGACATACTGTACAACACAGATTCTAAACGTTGTTGAAAGTGGTGTTTGATATCAATGGCAAAAGGCAGAGGCGGAGAACATATTGTCGCAATGGGAAGATGTTTAAAAGTGCTTGCAAATGCACCTCTAGTATTTCATCGCCATCACTGTCTCTCCAACCTCATTAAAATTTCAACTTCATTTTGTAGGATGTGATTCCATCTGCTCCAGAAAGCATATTCTTACAATGCAAAAACATCACTCCAGCCTTGTGCTGTGCCAAACTATATTTCTTGTGAAGTTTTAAGGTTTTGGTTCTGTAATTAAGAACAACATTTTTACAGGTGTATGATTAATATGACTGATAATTTCAGAGGGGTCTGGTGCCATAATACCTAATGCTGCATACTGCAACTCTACTGCAGGCCTACACATGATATATTTTCAAGACTCAAGAAGATATTTTTAGGACGGAGACCTGCGGTGGAAAATACAGAGCTACTCATAGCTGCAACATTATTTTGACCTTTTGTCAGACCTGTGATTGAGGTTATGAATTTAGTCCAGCACCCGAGAGAGCACCCTGCAGCCGGCGATGATGAAATAAACACCCTTCATCTCCAAACTGACCCCTTCACCTGCGTCTCCACAGCTTTGGGCGAGGTCAGCCCTGCTGACAGGGGACCGAGTGCCAGCGATGAGTCTTTAATTATCCCCCTGCTCCTCCATTAGCTTGCACAGACAGCCGTGGTCAGCGCTGTCCACTCTCATTACGCCGCGTGTCACAGGCACAGTCACGGCCACAGGCCCAGCACAACAGCCCCTCCAGTGTCATGAACCCAATCCCCACTCAATCCACTGCCGGATGGAGATGTTGAGGACCGCAGATTAACCAGGTACATGTAGCGTCCAGGTGCTTTCGAACAATAGAGGCTGTTCTCTAGTTCTAGTAGAGCATAAGATGAAGCAAAAATTACTTTTTTCTCAAACATGAAAAAAGATGTCGCTTTAGACAGACCTATTTATTCACTTAAAAAAAATGGTTTGTCTTTTTGAAGTTCTTTGGAGGAGTCATCTCAGCTACAATAGGACTGTCTGTTTTTGATGAAAATAGTTGTAGCAGACATAAACAGACTATAAAACCATAAAACTGATGTGTTTATCTTCTGTAAGCCAGTAAAAGGGAGCCTCGTTGTGTTTTGTGTAACCTATCAGCAACAAATGTGAATTGGGAGCAGACAGCTTAAGACAAGTTATGTGCATCTAGGGAAGATCCTTATTGCTTATAAGAGTCCATGGGCAGTCGGCCAACAAGTATGGTCGTACTAGAAGAAGTTTCTGCTGCGTGGAACAGACTGTTTTCCTCCGATAGGAATTTGTGCTATCATGGGATTGCAATTTTAAATTTCATTCTATTGTCAAATTCACTCTTACATAACAAAGCTACAGCATCACAGACTTCAGTCAACTAAAGTGAAGCAGACATTTGCTCTGTGCAGACTCGGAATGCCTGGAGACAGCAGACTGGCTCCAAAACATGGCCGACAGACAGAAATAAACCAGAGCATTTCTGAAGAACTCAGAAACTGATCACATAGCAGTTCTCCATTCTGTTCAGAATATTGCTCATGACTCTACTACAGTGGAAGAGGTGGAGAGGGTTGAATGTGTTTTGATATTTGATTCTGAGAAGTGTGAAAAGAGCATTAGGTGACATTCATTATTTCTCAGCAATAGCACTACTATTCTGTATCTGGACAAAGGCTATGCTGCAAAGGGAATTATTTTTACTTTGATAAAAAAAAGATTATTTTGAGAGCCCATATCCTCGAGCTGAAGGCTAGGCAAACATCAACTCCAGGCTACAGTACCTCATCCCTGCGTCCATCTCGAAGAAGTAGCAGCGATAAAAGCGTTCTATCTTCATGTTTGCCTCCTGCCGGCCAGCATGCATGCGCTTGTTTCATCTCTATTTGTTTGGGAGGGGAAGTCAGGTCCGACAGGGCCAATGGTGATTAGCCACAGCTGTTTGTGCTCAGCGGGCCGTGCCCTCTGTCTCAGTGTGAGAGGCAGGGCTGGGCGCTGGGCTGACAGCGAGCGATAACACCACAACGCCGCCACCGCCACATTCGCCCAAACTCTCCCCACTACTCGCCCATCCACCCACCCACTCGCCCCAGGGACACTCGCAAGACCAGATGTGGTTTGACTCCACTAATGAAAATTTGTCCAATAAATCGGTCATGCCGTATCTGATTTTTTCTTTTCTTTTCTTTTTTTAAAAGAATTAATTATTTGGTCACTGAGAAGGCCCATGCAAAATAGGAAACATCTGATGGTCTGGATAAATAAACTATGTTTTATTAATGAACTGTCATGAAGTTGCGCTTAGGAACTCAGCCAGGGTCATTTGTGTTTGTTTATTTGGGTAATCCAAGTATCCAGTGGAGTGTGTGGTAGAGATGAAAATGCTCCATAATTTGCATTGCAGCTGTTGTCTTTGCTCAAGTTCATCAGTGTCATACTAGTATTTAAAAATGCTCAAAACAATGAAAGGAAAAATATACATGGTGAAAAGACATGGGGATTTATGGGCTATTGTGTGTGTGTGTGTGTGTGTGTGTGTGTGTGTGTGTGTGTGTGTGTGTGTGTGTGTGTGTGTGTATTAATGTCTCAGGATGAAACATCTAAGTTACCGTTTGCACAAAGAGCAGCAGAACAAATAAATGAAAGCTTTGACTTGGAGAAAGCTGAGCAACGTGATGGAAAGTCTATACTTTAATAGCACTTAGATTTGAACAATTTGGGATGAGATTGAACGGAATTATTATGTAAGATCCAGCTTTTGTGTAGACAATGAGGTATTGTTTTGGCACCCTTTCAAAATCATCTATATGCACAGTCTTTTGTTTAGCATTCAGTTTGATAAACGCAAATTTAAAAGCATTCAGCACTGCTACTGAGATTTGTTTCCACATTAGTGCAGGTTTCTCATGCAGAGTAGTAGTATGCTTGAGGTCCTATAGAAGTTTTAGAATGCTTTGTAGCTATTTGTCCTGACATGTCACAAACTAGTTTAGTGCACTTAAAGAGGACTTGTGGAAGTGAAGTGTTCATTTTGGTTTGTGTCCTGCTGAGCTGAAGCTCTTTAATTATGAGGGCTTAGTAGTGTGGGATTGGCTCAGACAGGAAACACGCTCCGACTCCCGGCCAACCCAGATCCGCTTTCCATGGCACCACCCAGTGCCAATAACGAGAGAGAGAGAGAGAGAGAGAGAGAGAGAGAGAGAGAGAGAGAGAGAGAGAGAGTTGTCCTGGTACATGCCTGTCTGGAGTCCGGAGACATGAGCCCTAATGGTTCTGTCCAATAATAATGTACGCTGTCCCACAATATCCCACTGACCAGGAAATGTCAATACCACTACTACAATATCAAAACACTTTTTGTTCTGTTTGCTTTATCATTACATAAGTTTAATTGAATCCAGTTGAGGGACAAATCTGGACAGCTGTCAACCTTAACATGAAGACAAGTAAATAAATAGAGGCAGTGTCTGGATATATCTGGAGAGTGATTCCTTAGAATACACGTAACTGCAGTGTTTTCCAGTCGTCCGGCTGCTGTGGTGTGGTGAGTGGCTAGCAGAGCCCAATGCCAGCTAGCGCTCTGGTGCCTGTAAACATTCAGCACCCTCAGCATCTGGGGCCTCCATTACCCCCACCTGCAAGGATCAAATGACTTCATTTGTGTAGAAACAACACAGACGATTGCCTCCATCAAACACTAGCAGGTCTACATGTGGCCCTGGATGGGCTTTCTGAACCACCCAGAATGACAGGGCAAGATTTATAAGGCTTTAGTGCATCTCAGTGCTTACCCTGCTATTTCACGCTCACTCTCTTCCCCCCTGCAGCGGATCCCAGCACTTCCTCCAGCGCAGGACCCCCTTGGGGCTACGCACATGCTAGCGCTGCCCTGGGGTTACAATCACCTCATGGTTAGCATTAGCTGGATAGTGAGTGAGACCTGATCCTGGAACAGTACTTAGACACACAAAGAAACCCGCAGTCCTGACCTCTGACCCCCATAAACTCCACAGATCCCCTAACAGGTCTCCTAAAGTTAGCAAGCATGCCTGAATCACGGCTTGTGGTTTCTCTGTGAAAGGTCCTGGCTAAGCTAACAGAGCTAATGGTGTCAGCCCCTGTGACCTATGACCCAGCCCACTGTGACATCAAACCCGTGCCACACCGCTGACCCTGAACACCATCTGCCCACTGGCTACTTCAGCCCAGAGCCCAGTGTCCCACAGATCCACCCACAGACATGGCACACAGTCAATCCACACCGTCTTTTCTCTCCAAGGGCTTACTGTGATCCATAGCCATCTGTGGCGCTAGTCATTGGGGATGTGTTGCGTACAGTACAATACCTGTCTATGGTCATTGGTGTTGGGTTTCTATGGCTAGTGGTGAGAAATGGATTCTTGCTAGATGAGCCGGCCGACAGGGGCTCAGATGTGAAAAGATGACTAGAGAAATCTGCTAAAGTGATCGGCTCACCAGCGGGTGATCGGCCCCGTTTGGGACTGCGCCTCCCCACCTGGGTCTCGTTAGCCCTCAGACTTCCCTCCTCATGCTTTCTGCATTTAGCATCCTGTCCGCTAGCCTCTTCAAGTCCATTCCAACCAATAAGCAGCCAGTCAGACCACAACTCCGGGGCTCAACAGCCAGTGCTGCGGCTTTCTCAGACTTCCTGGTCTATTTCCCAGAGTGCAATGCTGATTGGATGCAGATTGCAGCAGGGAACCAGAGTGATGCAGTGGCTCTGTGTAGGTGTTATGAAACTCTATCCTCTCTCTGTGTTAGCAGTCCAGCGCCATTGCTTTCCCCACTTACAGTGTCACATGGTCAAGTGTGTGGTGGGGGAGGAACAAATCTGCATGTTACAGTATATCTGGGGACATTGTCTGAACAAAAAAAACTCAAAGTGGGAGTTGAATAGTTTTTATGGTTTTCTTTTTTTCATATTTTTTTCTATTCTTATCTAATGAAATACATTCTTGTAATTTCAAAAGGAATTTTCATAAGCCGTATCACAAAGTTAAAAACATGTGGGTTTTATTTGCCATATATGTTTTCAAAATCCACCAAGAATGAAATGTGGGGAAAAAATGAAGTGAGGGTGGAAAACTCGGGGACAGACCTTTAGCACTCTCTGTTTCAGAGGCCTCTGAGAATCTATCGCTATTTGCAAATTTCACTCTTAAATTGACGAGGGCTATGCATCAATGAGCCACCCAAGCCAGACCTCGCCACAACTCTGAGTTCCAGTTGCTATTTTATTGCTCCCACACAGCTACACAATCACTTCATCAGAGCTGCACGACCACACCAAAGGTTTCCGCTTTTGGCTGTTCCTCTCCGACTCTTACACTGGCTTACGCAATCCAAAGAACATTCCGGAGGAGCAGAATATAGGAAAATTACAGCCAGAGTGAAAGAGGGAGAGAGAGAACTGAGAACCAAGGGCTTTATCTGCCTTGTAGAATTTGAATTTAATTCTGAAATGGGATAGGGAAACCCTCAGTGTAGTTAGTGTAATAGAAGGCAGTGTGCCATGTTTCTTCTCCTCAAAGACACCACTGCTAGCATTCTAGTGGAGCAGAGAAACTCATGTGCTGGGAGAGTGACTGACTGATGATGTCAGTGCTGGCCAGGCGCATGCTGCATGCAAGACCTTATGATTCTAATGGGATTTAAAGGGAGTTCATGAACTTGTGTTTAACCTCTGTCAGGTCTGGTGCCCTTGATGAAGGTGTGCCCCAGTCTGACTGAAGCCCACCGGTGGGCTTGCCTTCAGTCCCTTTGCTCTGTGCTCAGTGCCCAGTCTTCTGTATACTGTTAGAGGAATCATCTGCGTTTGAAAAATCAAATACAAATAAAACTGTCCTGCTGCTTTGATGTTATTGCTTAGATACGCTGCCCACCTGGAGTAGCATATGGCCCCAGCATGTTAGTCTTCATGGGAAATAACATAAAGCCAAAAGCAAAGCAATCCAAATGTACTGATGTCATTTCGTCCCTTCCTCTCTTTACCTCCCCACACCTCTGATATGCAGGCAATACCAAACAGAGCCTATTACATACAATATTACAGACACCTCTCTAAAGGAAAAAAGGTAGGTTCAAAAAGCTAAAAATTCAATTAAAAGTTCAACACATGTAGCAGCATTCATAAACATGGCAGTTGATGACAACAGAAATAGGCCTATTCAAATAGAAAGTTGGAGTTAAAGGAGGATTTGTTTACTTCAATGAAATTGTCATTGCTTTTTACAAGGAAGAGAGAAATATAGGCTACGGGCTACAATGAATACTTGTAATTTTGTACTTTTTAAATTTAGCCTTATCTGAACTGATTGGCAGAACTGTATCATAATCTTGAAACATTGTCATTATATGGCAATTACATAATTAGTAATAACTACATAATTGTCCATCAGTGTTTTATATTCATGATGAGAACCAATTTTAAAAGCATTGTATGAATGTGTGCACTCTATGCACTCACAAGATGATGAAATGTAGAATCATTTCTAACATGCTTTCTGCTATTTCACTCATGTCAACATGTTATGTGCTTAACTGTGTGTCTTTTGGCATGTTGCAATTATTCATAAATTTGTATGAATGTTCAACATTGCTGCATAAATTAATAATTTAGTGTATTTATTTGAAATTCCTGTTACTGTTTCTCTTCAAAGTATTCCTGTAGTCCTGCAGACTCAGCTTGAAAAGCCTGCAGAATTCTTTCAGATTGACCAGACTCCATAGATTAGAGTTAAAATCTGATTAAAATCAGGGGAAAAGAATTTACTTAAACCAGGCCAACATAGTAAACAGACATATAACTCTGATTCTCCTACATTAGATTTGTGTAATCCTGTTTGAATCTGGTCCCAGTTGTAAATGAAGTTATTACTTTTTAGGAGACTTACCAGAGGCATTTGGAGCTCTGCCTGATGAAGTCCCACGATTTGGAGAGAAGCTATGGGAATGGAAAACAGCACCATGCAGTCAGAGCACCATAATGGACTTGCAATGAGACAATCTGACAAAGTGACATCAGGAATAGGAGCCCAGTTGTCCTCTCCACATGATCTGCATGGGGCACAGTGTTAGTGAGCTCACCAACACAAATGAATGGGAAACATATGTTAAGTGGGCGATATTATTAAAATGCTTCATTTATGCATAAGCTACTGCAGGCTCCCAGCAGATACACATGTGTAGCCTGTAGAAGTCTGTCTTTGACTTGTACTGTCATTTATCTCTCAAGAAGATAATTTTTCCTCTGAACTTTTGCTTAAAATCCTGCAGAATAGATATAACTATACAAGGTAAAGGACCAAGGTATAAGGAGTCACCAGTATTAAAGGGATAGTCCAGAGTGAATCTTATTTTACATTGCAGAGTGCTGTCAGTGTAGAATATCAGAGTTTGGTTTAGATCAAATAGCCGAACGAGCTGATTGACTCCAGACTTCTGCTTTAATGAGGCTTTTTACAGCAGCACATACAGTACGTCCCTCAAATGAAAGGTGTCAAAGCTGATAGCATGTGATCAAAATGTAATGCACAGCCTCCATCAATGAGCGCATCAAAGCTCGACATGTGTATGTGCTGCTGAGTGGCAGCTTGAGCTGGAGTTGTACTGACTGTCACATAGGCCTACTGTATTTTATGGGCCAATAGAATCAGCTCAGTGCATTTGCACAACTGCTATTGCTATGTGACTTAGGACACAAATAAGAATATATTGTCCTCCTCTCTTTGAAGCCTTTTGTTGAAATGTATATCAATCATTTGAAGAACTGATGTCTGCATCCTCCACCTTTCATGATTTAAATCATTCTGATGCATCCATGTTGTGCATTTTCCTTGAGCTACAGTATAAGCCATTTCCCAAACGCACCTCAGATGTCCTTTCCAGTAGTCGAATTTTACTTGCGTCAAGGAATCATGGAAATGTGCACAGGTGTGGATTTTCATTTAGCCTAATGTCAGCCTAATTTGTGTTTTATTAATTGTCGTTGACATTTTTTTTTATTTCTTATTCCTACAGTTTCACACACTAATGATAATCATGCAAACTGCAATATTTTGGAGTGTTGTAGTAGGACTGCATTAGTTCTATTTTACATTGTAATATAAACAAATAAACATAGGGTCTTCTATACAGAGAAAACTTTCTTGTGTTAACTCCCATATAACGCAAAGTAAGCCTAATACGGTGTGGTCCACAAAAATACCTCATATAAAGACCCTATAATGCATGACCTATTACATATTGTTGCACAGGTTGTACCACTTTATCTAATTCAGTAGATACACTGTAACAGTGACACTGTAAAATAAAGTGTTACTTGATCTTCACACCAGCAGACTAAATGAAATAGATCCTATTTTAAGCAGTCAATGAGCTGCAAAAATAATATTGTCATACACCACTCACATTCCATTTAGCAGAGGAGACGTCTTAGACTTGCATGTTATATTAGGTCAGGCAAGCATAATGAAGGCACTGAGTGGAGCTCAGAATGAGACAGAGGAAGAACCAGTTGCATTAGACCCTGCTAATCAAATCATCCTCTGACAATAGTTTACACCGCAATCAACACTAGAGAGGAGGAATCAGTAGCAGTGAGATTCAGATGACCAAATTAAACAATAATTCATGCTGTGTAAAGTGGACAACAATCAACATGATTTTCTTTTCTTTCTTTAAATAAGCATAATAACACCAATCATAATTTACATTTCAAACACATTTTCAAAGATTTTTTTTCCAAAAGATATTTTTTTAAATTCAAAAACACTATACTTTATCTATGTGACAAATAATATTCTTCCTGTGGAAAGACGATCTCATGTAGATATCCTCAGATATAGTTTGCTCAAATTTCTGGCTACTGCATTGAAAAAAAGTGAATGGATTGTGTCCGTTACACAAGACTGTACGGCGTTTGAGCCCCATGCTTTCTGCCAATCACACAGTGGCCTTTCCCCCTGTAATCAGTCAATCAACTCTGTAGCATAACAAGCTCATCACGTTCAATTAAGCAATCAATGAGAAGATCAGCACAGCCACAACTGGCAAACTGCAAACACTGTGCAATTAGTGGCCACACAAAGAGGTGTTACTTGGAAGGCCATGCGACTCCTGTGCCAGATTCACTCGCTGCTCTCCTAATCAGCGCCTGTGCTGAATCAGAGAGTGAAATGTGTGAGGTGTTGGGGTCTCAAACAGAACAGCACAGGTGCCACTCTGTGCTGGACTGCACCTGGGACTCATGGCAAAAACAAGCATGCTATCTCTGGCGTGCGCGCCACAGAAAATAGCCCCAATAACACTACATAAATCTGAAGCAAGCCAAGGTACAGGTGTTGATCTCAATACATTGGTGAGACATGCTTCTTTCTCTCTCCGGCGTGCAGGCTTCCAGAATGAACATCTTCCTTCTTACTTGTTAAATGTGACTGCATGTTGCTCATAGAGTGATGGGGTCGTCTTACTGATTCAGGGGTTTCTTTTACTATATAAGCCTCTTCAACAAGGAGGGAAAATACCCTTCACATGTAACAGCACATGCCTCATGCAACTAGCAGAATGAGGCATTTGTAAGTGGGATGGGATGATGGGATTGAGGGACAGATCCTGTAGTAGTTCTCAGTCCAAAACTCAACATGTGTCTGAACAAAGCTCTGCACGTGGTGTAGTGGAGTTAGTGCTGTTTTGGAGAGGCCTGGACGTCTCATTGAGGGTGCCGGGAGGGACAGTAAGGATAAGAAAGTTTATTTAAGCAATATGGCAAAATTTCTACCTTTCAAAGATATAGGAGAGATGGACAACAGCATATTTGTATACAGTACATTCTCCAAAGCTCTACTGTAGCTTTAACCTGAGCCACAAATCTTGTCATTTCAAATGTATCTGGAGCAGCAGTGATGCGTTGTCTTGGCATTGATCCAGCAGGCCCAGTCAATATGCCATCCTCTCACTTTTCAGGTGGTCAGCCCCTTGTCATCTATCTGTTTCCTCTCCACTGGCCTGTCCTGTCTGCTTAAGGCTCAGTCTGTCAGGGACACACAGTGTCCACCCAGCCCTCCTCCCACACCATCAATATTCACCAGCCCGCCCCTCGCTCTGCCTTTGGTATTACACATTCCACTGCTCCGCTGGCCATTTGGAGCACCCCGTCCCAGACTGACAGCCAGGGCCTCTCCTCCCTCCCTCCCTCTCCTGTGCTTAGGGATGACACTCAGGTAAGTGAAACCCTCTCTCCCCGAGCCCCAGTCAATTGGCCAGACACTCAGAATGTCTGTGTTTACCTAACAATACTAAACCAGGCTGACAGCCAGAGCAGCAAAATCAAAACTTTGCCTCACAATCAAGCTGTCACGCAGAATGGCCAAGGAGGTTGTACGTTTGCCAATACCCCAGCAGTTTGGTATGCCAAAATTGCTGATTAAAATGTCAAAAACCTAACAGATTTTTTGAGTTAGATTTAAACTAAACAGGTGCCATTAAACTATGTTGTTTATAAACCTGGCATCTTTCTTTGATTGTATACTTAGATCATATAGTTTGCATATTTAGTAAATATTTAGGCCTACTGAACCACTCTTCACTGAGACCTCATTCAAAAAGCTATCAGAGCATTTTCCCTTTTTGCCCGCACCTGAGTCTCATCCATGCACACCTGTCAGCTTGTAGTGTGGAGCAGACTTTAACGTTCCACAAGCAGGGAGAGTGTGAGAACACACCCATCTGTTTGGAGAGTGACCATATGGCTCTACTCTCCTCCAAAAACACAACTTACCCCTTACCTGACTGACTGACTGTATAGCATTCTGCAGGGTCTGATGGGAACAGGTGTGAACAACTCCGCCCCCTTCAGCTTTAAAGAGGATAGCTACTCATTAACAATGACTCCTTTGACTCATCATTGTGTTCAGCTTTCTATGACACAGAGACATGTCAGCACAGTACATTGCCATATACTCATGAAGAGAAAGGCTTTAGTCCAGAGGTATACACTAGATTGGGAACTGAGCATCCTGCAAAGTTTGTTAGATGATAGGTCAAAGGGATCTGTGACACTGTGACTAATTAATAATACGTTTGTAACACATTTATAACCACTTAATATCATATTCACATGTTAGGCTTTAGAAGTGTGTTTCAGAAGACTTAATGGGACTACTTGCAAAATGGCATAAACCTATAAAAGCTCTCTTGACTCACAAGATGAGAACCACAATTCTGTGTGAGTCGTTTAACCATCAAAGTGACTATGAAGGTGGTAAATTTAAATAGTTCTTTTTAATCAGAGAGTTCCAGATGGAGATTGAAAGAGCTCTATGGTCCGGTTCAGTAGCCCATATTGCCATCACACATACCATATACGAGATAGGGCTGAGAGGTGCTTGTTTTCCATGTCTTATAATACTGCGTCCTTTGTGTCTGACGCAGTCCTACAGTATGACTGAGTAGTGCCTATTGGTACTATAGCACAGAAACAGCTGCATTGCATCCCAGTGTGTGACGGGCGGGCGGGTGGGGGTGCATGTGAAATAGCAAAGGGATGTGATGGTAAAAGCTTGTGACAGATTTACAGTGCACATGGCCTGTGTGACGGAGCTCGCTCCAGAGCACTTCCTGATAAAGTGGATGACAAAAGCCAGCCCTAATGCCACCAGCAGGCTTTTATGGCACCTCGTTAAGTTTAGCAACATGAAAGTTTGGTTCCTGTGACATTTAAAAACCATTCTGAGTGCTAGGATCTGTTGATTGATGGGGGTTTTCTGCACCAGGCATATCACTTTGTGCAAAGCCGAAGTTGGCGCAAGCTTCACGCCTCAATACTGAGCCTCCTGTGGCACCAGAGGCACTGGGCATGGAGGTTGGCAAGTGGCTGTACTGCCATAGATGCAGCAATGCTGGGTGGGTGTGCCTAATGGCTTCAGGGTCTTAGTGTCACTCATGCCCGACTGCTCTAACGGCTGAGACTCACTGTATTGGAGTTAGTGGCAGTCATGTCCACTGCTCTAAGAGCTCACTGGGATTCAGAAATTGGAGAGGGATCAGAGAAACATCTCATGTTTGGATTCCATCAGCTCATGAAAGTTGCCTACAGTATATGAGAATGACAAGTTCACATAGGCCTACTGTGCCACAGTGCTGTAGAAGTTTGAAAAAAATCACATCTAATTGGCAAGCAGTTGAATATGACAAACAACAAGGAAACAAACAAACAAAATGAACTACTATAGCTTCAAAATGTTCCATTTCAGGAAGCATTGAGAAACGAGGCACTGGCTAGTGATTTGTACGGCGGAGTTTTGAAAGCAGCCGTTATAGGCACAAATCCATATTCTCCTGTTAATGGCTTATGCTGTGTTGATGGAGGACATAGGCATAAAACATATTTCACAAATGCGTGAGTCATTTCCCATTCCTGCTGGAGCTATACGATGCACTCTATTTGGCAACCTGGAAGACAGCCCCAAGAACAAAGTGAGCTCCAAGATTAATAATGGCTGTTATTTGTTGCTAGGTAACCTCTCATTGTGGCTGTGCTGCAGCCTGATAGCTGCACTCCAGAGTAATCAAGTAACTGCACTCTGGTTGGCTGGTTCCGAAAGTACTTACACTTAGTGTTGAACAAGATATGAGTGATATTTATCTTGCCAAAATAATTCCCCCATGACAGGGCATGGAGTTGTCTGCCTGAAACATTATTAATTCTTTTTTTTTTTTTTTTCAAAGGTGTACGCTTCACAAATTGAAAACATTTGCTTTCACAGACATAGAGCTATGTCAGGAACAGCCAAATTATTTTTGGAGACATTTGACGAGCCAAATAAAGGAAACATGCCTCGCAAGCATCACTCTCTTGGGAGTGAGTGTGTGTGTGTGTGTGTGTGTGTGTGTGTGTGTGTGTGTGTGTGTGTGTGTGTGTGTGTGTGTGTGTGTGTGTGTGAAGTGGATTTTTGGACAGCTTGTTCTCTAAAAACAGACACCTTCATACTGGTGTCTAAATGTGAGTGGAAGTGAGGCTGATGGAGCTGAGTGATAGTTCAAGTGCTCCACAGATCTTAAGAGGAGACATAAAGCATTAGTGGGGCTTTCACAGTCACAGGGGACAATGGCTTTAGGAGGCTCTACTGATGTGCCCAAGCCCAAGGTGTTTCTAAAATGGGACGGGACGGGGTGGGGGGGATAGGATGGGGGTGGGGGGATGGGGGGTGGCAGAGAAGAAACTCAAGAGCGGCGAGCAGGCCAAGGAGGCGGCCGGCGTAAATCTCTGGCTTGATCTCCTGCTCCTTCCATAATGGAAATGCGAGGACGCATTTGCCTGATTCATGGTGGCCATTTCCACTTACGGCCTGCAAATCATTAGGACTCCCACGTCAGATTTCCTGCCATTTTAAACGACGGCTCCAGTGGCGACCCTTCTCATCTTGGCCGGGACACACATCAACAGATTCACACACACACACACACACACACACACACACACACACACACACACACACACACACACACACACACACAGACAAACTCTCTTTTATTCTCTCTCACACATATACAGGGAGAGACAACCATTCACACACATACACACGCACACACACACACACACACTCACACACACCAGCCAAGGAGAGCCCGTGATATCAAAAGAGACTCATGGAAAGTGTTTGGTCTTTGTGCTGTTTTGACAGCGCCTTTCTGTTTGGGCTTTGACTCTGCCAGAGTTGCCACAGGCTCTGGATGAGTGGAGCCTGTAAACTTACACACACACACACACACACACACACACACACACACACACACACACACACACACACTGGATGTTTGTGATATTAGTCATGTTACTACATAATAAAACTTATTATGATAATGTGGTTGCTATAATGTTGTAGATTTACACATTTTACAATTGTGTGTATCTTAAATAATTAAAAAATTGGTTCATTTATTGCAATTATTTTAATCAACAGCATGGATTTAATCAGGGTTTTAATGTTTCATGAGAGGATTTTTTTGGACAGCATAATAAGTCTTGCAGAGACTTTCAGAGTAAAAATGCTCCCAGTTCCAAAGCGAAGCTCACACTCCAGTGGGAATTCCAGCACTTTATCCCGGGGAAGTGCTGAAGACTCCTATGAGAGCCTCACATGCAAATAACCAATAGCTACATTTATGAAGCGGGACACACATTACCCCAGATCAAGCCATTACAAGCCTTTTAAAACACAGATATACATACTACGGCAATTTACCTCAAAAAGGTTCAAGATTTTTAACCCCCATTTTTGCTCTTTTTCTTCCCTACTCTCAGTTTCGCCTCGCTCTCTTTAGCATACTCTTACAGCGTTTCTTTTGGCACAGCCTCAAAGCTACGGCCAATATTTTCTTTCATGTCGAAGAAGTAGAAAAAACTAAAACCTGACACTACATTTCAAATATGACAGTAAAATATTATTACATGACCAGAGTTTGATGGCAATTAAAGCACCATTTTTTGCTGAAAGTGTGATCAAAACTAAAGACAATTTTGCAAGAATCTGTGAAAGGTGGCCAGTCTGTGCTCTAATTGCCATTTCAAAGCTGTCAGAGAGATTCAGCAGTGAACACGCTTCTTTCAAACTTATTTATTTAACATGCTGAAGAAGACTGCAGCGCTGGGTACTACTCTCAGAGATGGAAATAAAGGGAAATATGCCATTAGTTAGCATAATTGATGCGCTCCGACGGCTTCTTTGTCTCCCACGGTAATTGATGCCTATGTAACTTTGTAATGGCTACATGAGAGGCTGGTATCATGCTGTAGGTATACTGAAGATTGATGACTCATGCTGGATAAATATCTTACCATTGTGCTGCATGAACGTCTGTTTGTTCTATTATTATTAGACAGTTGGGCCCATAAGTCACCCATGGTGTTGTTTATATGACATCCATCATGAATTGTGAAATCAATCTCACATCTTTTTGAAAAGATGAAATTGTGATTGACATACAGCGTCATGGGTAGATGCATGTGTGTGTGTGTGTGTGTTTGTGTGTAGTATAGCCTACAGTGTGTGTGTCCTGTGTTTTAGAGAATTCCAAAGTGTGTGTGAACAGGATGGCTCTCCACTTTGTGGTATAGAGCTCTCTTATTTGGCACCTTGTTCTGAGTGAGTCCCGGTCGGCACAGCACTTCCCCTGGTCCCAGTGGCCATCTGGAAGCCATTGAGCCTGTGGAGTCAGTCCACAAAGACAGCCCTCCAACCCTCCCAGCAGCTCCCCTCACCCAGTATAGCACTGGGAGAAAGAAAGCCAGCAGCAGCAGACAGCAGCAGCTGCTAGATAGACTAATGTGTACCACTAGATTCTCAGACAAGCAAGTTAAAGCTGTATTCGGCAACTCTCTTAAAGTCAGATTTCCTAGAATTGTCACGTTATTCTGGAAGTAATGCATGAAAAAGACTAAAAGGAAAAAAACCCGAATTCTTTAGCTCCATCTAAACCCTGTAATCGTGCTTGCAAAAATCCAGCGCTCCCTGTAGCCTTCCACCAATCAGGTTCGGAGGGAGGGATAGCTGCCTGTCGATCACAGCTGTAAGCAAACCACTGACAATGTGCTACAGCGAGGGAGGGGTTTGAAAGGCCATTGGGGAGCGTATGGGGAGTGACCAGAGAGTTTTGGAATTTTGCCTAAGTCTCGGAATTATGTAGACTTGCGGAATACAGCTTTAAGGACAGAACTTTTCTTATGAAGGTTTTCAGAAGGACATATGCACACTTAGATATAACTCACTTTACAGAAGGCAAAAATGTGTCAGATTTTGTCTGATGAGGTGGTTGAGTGTGTGATGGAGAGAAAAAGAGAGAGGGAGAGACTGAGACATAGAGAGAGGAGGGGAAAGTGGGGAAAGTGAGCCCTCTTCACTTCACTTGCTGTGTTGTGGTTTGTTGTCTGTTCTGCTGAAAGGCAATCACACCATCCCACCCAAGCAATCACACCCTTGTTTTCCCCGCTCTCCCTCAAGGGTGCACTTCAGCTCTCCTGTGGGCATGCTCCCTGATTGCCGCATCACTGCCCTGTGCCAATCACTCTCCTCCACAAACACTCACTCCACTGCCGCAGTCCACAGCACTGGCCCCGGCCATGCCCTCTTCTCCGAGTCAGCTCCACACCACACAAATACAGACTAGACTGGGGAACAGCAGTTTCCATCAGCAGCCCTAAGAAGAACTCAGACTTCTTCATCCAAACATAAAGGTCCATTACATAGCAAAGATCTTATTGACCACCCTCTCTGTTAGACTCTTTCGCTCATTAGCCGTGTATTTATACATTCACTGCAATGGAGACACTTTTATGAGCGCATCTAGTCTGATTCACAGATAGACGCATCTCATTTACTGATGGTGCTGCTGTGTAATGTAGTTGTAAACATGTCCTGCTGTGAAATGTGAATCATGGTATTAAACTACAATAGTCTGTATGGTAAATGTATGAAATCTATCAGCAGCACTGTCAGGACACAACACACATAAGAATGCTAGCCAGGTTTGTGCTATAATGATGCAGGGTAGACAAATCCATCAGAATGGAAGCTAATCAATTCACTCTAAGAAATCTGACTATTGCAACTTTGTTTACATTCCTTTGAATCCATTAAACTAGTATTAATTCCCACAGAGATGACAATAATATTTGTTCTAAATGTCTTACATGTAGCAGCAGATGGCGACAGTTTGACAGGCTTGAAGAAGGTGCCCTTCCAAATGGGAGTTAGCATGAGGCTAGTTACCTTAATACATTGGGGTGCAACATTAATTGAAAAGCTATTCAATTTGAGCCTATTAGCCCTATTACTGCAGACACCTTCTGCCAGAGTTGCTGCCCCTGAATGTGAGACAAGGACGGGCGTTTGGGCAACAGTACACACACAAGCTAGCTGAGGACACACTGAGACTGGAGCACAGTCACATTCTAGGGAACATTAAGGCTCTGGAAGTCATCAAGGGACCATAAAGCATAAAAAGCTGCAGTGAGGTCTTCTGAAAATACCCTCCCTCACACACACACACACACACACACACACACACACACACACACACACACACACCATACACACACACACATACACACACACACACACACCCACACTCATACCCACCACACACACACACACACACACACACACACACACACACACACACACACACACACACACACACACACACACACACACACACACACACACACACACACACACACTCATACACACAGACAGAGCATTCAGATCTAACTCAAGTGAGATGTGAATGTGTGAAGCAATCAGCGGGCTCTGGAGCGCTCATCGCCTCGCCTCCTAATGGCCGCAGTTCAGCTCCACTGACGGCGACACACATCAACACCAACTCAAAAATGGCATGACACAGTCAAAAAAAGAAAGTAAAAAAAAGAAAAGAAATATAAAGTCCCCAATCAACTCTTGCACAAGACGCCATGTTGTGTAGTGAGTAACATTGTGGGGGAAGATGGATGAGCGCAGCAGTTGGAAGCGGTGCCTGATCAATCTCCATGCAAATGTCCACCCCGCTAGGCGAGCAGATTGACGGGCATCGGGTGGTGTGGGCAGAGGCCCACGGCCTTGGCGCCAGCTCCCCGAGGCTCCGGCCAGAGGCTGCCGCGCTGGAGCAACTTGCAGCTTCACTCCGGCGATTAGCAGATCGTTAAGGTTCTGTTTGTTGCCCCAAAATTGGAAGGAAAAGCAGTTTGAATTTGCGTTCCCAAGGAAGGTCAAATGTTGCCTTTGTAACAGAATTATAATGTAATATGAAAGCTTCATGGGACAGTGGGGATTAGATGTGGGTAGTAGTCATAGACCACATGTGATCTTGAAGCAATTTTCAGCTCCCACAGTTGTTGTTGATCATAAAATGATCATGAAAGATACCATATGAAGATCAGTAACATCCAATAACATCACATAGTCCAGTATAGAGGCCACTGGCAAGAATTCTTGTAAATGCACAGGACGTTCTCAGAAAAATGCTTACAGTACTTGTACTTGTGGGTTACAAGGTGAGTCAATGGTCCTTACCTGACATTGACCAAACTATAACATCAAAATGTACTGTATGTATGTACAGTGTATGTATGGCTAAAAAAGATGAGGAATTAGCCATTGTCTTTCAAGCTGCTATGGTACCTGCATAACAAAAGTATCCACTACGGCTACATCTAGACTTCCAGGCTGATTGGTAGCAGCATATCTATGAGGAGCAAAGACAAGAAGGTGTAACAGAGTGCAGCTTTAATTAAGAGCCAGTCTCCACCTGTGGCTGGCCTGCTCAGTAGCGCCTGACAGGGGCATTTAGGCAGCCTGCTGAGGGGTCATGACCCAGGGGTCTTATTTGCAGATGAGGCTTCTCCCTCTTTGTCTTATTGCCAGAGATCTCAGCTTTGATAAACGGCTCACTTTTCGCTTGTCTCATTTCTCTCAGGAAAACAGATTTCCCCCAGCTGAGCTAGAGATCTGCTCACGCACAGATAGGACAGCTCCTTTTTCAGGCTCTCAGAATGCCACTATTTCATCTCTCACACTCAATCAGATCCATTGGCTTTGAGGATGTTCCAAAGCAAAGACACTCTAGCAGAAAGACTTCCTTTTCACTCTACAGACCTCTATTTGTATTTCAATAACTAATGCAATAGCACAAATCATCACAAATCTTTTCAAAACTAGGGAATTAGAAAAGTGTTACTTTTCTGTGAGATGTTTAACACACATACTGTACAGTACTTTATATTAAAATTGCATATTAAAGGTTTTTTTATATCTTGCTACTGGCCCTTTGAGTTTCTCCATTCTGAGGGAAACCTAAATTATTCAGACTTTCTACAACACTTTATAACTCATCTGCTTTTGATATCTTTCATCGTTTTTACGCTGCCCATAAAAGGCGTACCCCCTGCCTGCGATTCTGAACGTACCCTCTTATTAGTCTAATTTATGTCTAAAAATAAATAAGTACGCATCAGACTGTTGGGCTAAAGGCACTTACTGTGTCATTAACTCAGCAAATAAAGAGTGTTTTTATAGAGCATGCCACCCACGGGAGCTTGAGCCGCAGGCCGCTCACTGCATTGGACAAAAATCCTTTAGTTTGCTGCAACTGCTTTGTGTTTCATTCACTCCCATAATTGTGTACAGTGTAGAGTAGAGTAGAGGCACGCAACTGTAACAATATGCTCCAGCATATAGCCTATGCATGGAAAGCATTGAATTGTAATTGATTGCATTCTCCTCTTTGGTTCATTAGCCAAAGTCCCATATGAGCAGTTTGCTGTGAATGCAGCAGCAGGAATGTTAAAATATCAGGGAGGCTAATTTAAGGCCTCATTTAAAACTCCATTTGCAGAACCAGAGCCAAAACTTCACCATTTAATGATAAACGCTTAGCTCCCCCCACCCCCCCCATTTCCGCACCACCACAGATTACTTGAACATAATCGCATTTATGGCCTCAATAACTACATTTATACTGCATGCACTGATTACCCAAATCAGGCCAATGCTTTGATATGCCAGGCCAGAACAACAACAGCATCCATGTGAGGAGGGGAGAAGAACGGGGAATTGTTCCTGGACTCGGAGCAGATCAAGTGTCAGTCAGAGTAACGGGGGAAGGGAGATGGTGGCGGCGGCGGTGGCTGGGGATTGGAGAGGTGAAAATTGGAGAAGCAGTCGCCCCGGCGGTCTGCTAGAGCGCTCTGGGTCTTAATGAGCTCGCCGGCCTCCTCTCTCCCAGTCTCCAGCTCTTTGTCTGGGACTCAGATCACAGCTGACCCCTGAGTCTCGTGTCACATTTAATTAAGGCTATGATTCCGCAAGCTGGAGGATCTGGCGTGGCTTGGGCTCTGTGAAGTTCGGACAGCTTTTTGAAACGTAGCAGCATGCAGCCGGGGTGTTTTTTTTTTTTCTCTCTCTCTCTCTCATCCCGACTCTCTTTTTTTTTCCTTGACACCAACTGTCTTTTTTGGCTGAGGCAACATCCATAATATTCAGCACATTTTATGCACGGCTAATTTCATGCTGGAGAGCTCCCGAGCCAAAGAAAACACGGCCATCTTTCTCTCGCTCCCTACCAGCGCTGCCTGCTGCCTTCCTCTCCCCGCACATTGCTGGAAAACTGTGAGGGCTTTTTTCCCCCCTTAAAGGATTCCTGTGCTTATGGAGAGCGTGGGGTTCATTTAAATACTGCAGACAGACATAGACAGCACTGAGCTTTTCAGCATTACAAATGGCTGGAATGACGAGAGAGAATGGCCAGAGTGGAACTCCATAGAGAGAGAGAGAGAGAGAGAGAGAGAGAGAGAGAGAGAGAGAGAGAGAGAGCACAGAGAGAGGCAGTCTGCCAGACAGAGGCATGGAGCCCTGGGTCGTGTGGAGCCCCTCAGAGGGCCTGTGGAAAGTGAGCGCACACACACAGCGCTGACGTCAGGATGTTCCAGCTGGTTCTACGGGCCTAATGGACACTGAACACAAGAGGTGAGTGGGACGGTGTCAAGGCCTGGGGCATCCGGAGTCTGTGGGTTAAATGTTGTGTGACACACTGCATGCATGCGCTCATTAAAGAAGTCATGGTGAGCGTAATAGACATAACTTCACTTGACTGGGCTCATCTACGGGGCTGCTGACGTGTGCAGAGTTCCTCCATGATCAAATGTCTCCAGGGCTGCCCCACACAGTCACCCAGGCCTTTGGAGTCAGTCGTGGAGCTGCCCTTTCCTCTCTGTCATTCAAAGCAGAGGGAATTGCATTTGCCTTGATGCTTCTGAAGGTTCATTACTGATCATACATTGCCATAGCTGCCCAGGGCAGAAATCCTGTCTGCTCTTTGAAATGCAAAATTTCTCATGGTGTGGAAGAGACACTGTTAGACCAAGATGATATACGCTTGATCATCAGTTACTGGCCAAAGATACATTACTCATATCCAAACATAAATCAAAACTGTTAAAAAAACTGATAACACTATTAAAAAAATGTTAACAAATCATGTAGAAATAACTGATTGTATATTTCTACTTATTGGATAACATTAGAGCTTAGGAAACTTCCCTAATCACCAACCTGGTCTGAAAATATTTGATAAAGTTGATTATTCCACAGCAGAGACACAGTCATAGTGGAGTTTGAGAAAGTTGGCGCAGCACAAACATCACGGACTAATTAGATGACCTGGGTTTGAATGTGTTGCAATGAATTCATGTCACTTCAGATACAAGTGTCTTCACTATCAGTCAGCTTCAACTTTACCATTAGATCTTGCAGTGACACAGAGGTTAACTGTGACAATCATTTTCTGTTAATGAATCGCACAAAAATTTCCAAGCAAGAGTCTAATCTAGCCTGCTCTTATTACCTCTTTTCCTTTATATAGGAAAGTCATTTAGTCCATCCATTCATCCATCTGTGTGCCTGAGAAATTAGATTTTACTTCAGTTCATATCACATGTCATGGGTAAGAGTGCTAAGTCACTTGAATGCTTTTGTTTAATACTGAAACGAATGGTTTGATCTGGCATTGACAAGTTGAAAACCCTAATAGTTTTTGACAACCGCAGTAGATGAGCATTAGCGTTTTGAGGTTTTTTTCTGGTGTATCTCTCCAGCCACCAGTGTTGGGAGTAACGAGTTACAAAAGTAACTAATTACTGTAATGCATTGCTTTTTGTGGTAACTTGGTAATGTAAGGCATTACAGGAAAAAAAATGGTAATATTTCCCTCATTACAATTGTCAGTAACTCAAGTTACAATGCATTTTTAACTTGAAATGAAGTGGTGTTTTTTTTCCTTCATATAAATTCGCCAAAAATCACTGAGAGGTGAGAAAGGGTAAAACGTTTGCTGCGCCGGACTTCATGTAGAAATTTAAAGTCTCGCGCTTGTCATTCTCAACATTGATAATGGACTAATGAAGGTCATAGGTTACCGGAGGGCCCGTAGAGTAACTTAAATGTAATGCAACAGTAATGCAACGTCTTACATTTTCAAAACACTAATATTGTAATGTAAGGCACTACTGTAAAATGTCAGTAACAAGTAATAAATAACACATTACAGTTTTGCAGTAACTTGCCCAACACTGCCAGCCACACATATGCACAGGTCTTGCCATACAGGTCTACTCAAAGTCTTAGCTACAATATCTTCTCCTGTGTCTCCTATGTCTCCACACTAACAACAGCTGCCGCATGGCTAAGGCAGGCTAAACGCTAACCGTATGGTGCGCTAATACACACACACACTCTCCAGAGACGAGGAGGCAGAAGATGAACCATCTGGAAGGTCAGCTCAGTTGTTAACTGAAGAGCATCCGACTCAGTCATGATAAACTTACTGTTAGTAACATTTCTGGCCAAATATAAGGGCAACAGTCCAAAGTTGCAGTCTTGCAATGTGCAGATGACAAGGTGGAGGTGCCTTATGATGCAACAGACTCTCTGCAAATGTCTTTTGCCAGTTGTGCAGTTCTTTGTGCTGAGCAACGCTCAGATTAAACAGTTCATCTGACCTGAAGCGATGGGTCTTGCAGAGAACACACAATCTCTCTGATCAACCTTCAGTGGTTCAGGTAGAGATATTCCTCAAAAAGTACATCAACATTTTGATCATCTCCTCACGAAAGTGACTTGGAATGTTCTGGATGGAGTTTCCTTGAAGGCTGATCACTGGCAGATTAAGTTCCATCTAGAATTTACATTTAATCTGTTCCATTCACACTAAAACATACAATTCATCACACTAGTAGAGTTAAACACGGCCGATACTCTTCAAGTGTTTAATGTAGAATATGGGCAACACATTGAAGAGTATATTTGACATGTGCTATGGTTTCTACAACAAGGCTCTCCCTCACATTAGCACATTGCTGCACTCTCACGTACATCGGAGCCCATACATGGAACAATGGAATGTCTTTCTTTTCCTGAGGTGTTTTTCCCTCTCTGGAGAGCAGGACAAGCGCACGGCTCCAGATGTTTTCTTTTCCACGCCTAACGAAGGTGAACTCCTCTCCTTAACTCTCCTGTCCTCTCCTCTGCTCTGCTCTGCTCTTGCGGCTGGCTGTGGCTGGGTTGCGTGACACTGCCGCGGGCCACGGCTCCTTACAGGGAGGTGAAACTGTGAAATGTAATTTCTGCTCTCCTGCCACCAACAATTCCCCCTTGATTCCCAACCCACCTTCTCCTCCTCCTCCTCCTCCTCCACCTCTTCGTCCTTCGCCAGAGAGCGGTGGAGACGCAACGGAGCGAGAGGGTCAGTGAGATGGCAGGCCATGATTGGTGCATCTGGTGAGATGTGTGGGCGGCTTTGTTGTTGGTGCTAGTGGCGGGGTGAGTGTGATTGATGAAGCGAGGGGATGGGAACAACACAAAAACATACTCTGCTGAGCGGATATATCAGCCATGCTTTTGTGGTCCATGTGTTAAATCGCTGGGCTATTTTGAATGGGTTTCAATCAATTAACTGCCCATAATGGGACACTTCACCCCCATTACTTGTCTTGCACACCCCATAAAACCAAGATGGTGGCTTCAGCACGTACGCTAATATATGGAAAGAACATGTAGCCTAAAAAGAGATCATGTGAGGTTCTTGCTTTGAAATTAATACCTTAGCAACAAAATCCGTAGGCTTATAACTGCAAATCCTCAATAGTTACTATATCTGCATCATTAGTCAAGCATGACTATTCTGGGACATGAGAAGACATTCTAATGTAGAATGATTATTAAGATACAGTGTAATCGTATAATAGTTTATCAGCCTCAAGAGAGTAGGGCGATTAAAAGACAGATGTAGTCCACACCAGAGTGCCATAAATATCAACTGCAAACGTGTTGAGCAATACCCCGCTGAGAAGTGGAATCTGAGATTATTTGAATTGTCCGTTTGGCTGCAGTTCTCTCAGAGATGCTTAATTGCTCAGCTTTCTGTGAAACACACAAAAGGCCAGAAGTTGCTGTAAAGCCCCTCACTTGTTGCGGTTGGCAGTGGTGAGACTGAAACCCCACCCCACCCCACCACCACACACACACACACACACACACACACACACACTCACGCACGCACACACACATACACACACACACAAAGCCACACTGAGTTTTTACAGGGCACAGTACACAGAAGAGCCCAAGTGGTGAAATATGGTGTTCATTAAAGGTAATTGCCCCCTTCTCAGCCACATGCGCGGTCGGCACAGAGAAATAGGATGCCCTCACCTTGCGCTCCGTTAGCTACACAGAGAGAGAGAGAGGGCCCGGGGTTGCGGCTAATGGGAACAGGGTGGTAGTTGCCGGAGACGTTTGGAGTGCGCCGTTTTAAACGTTTGTAATGGGATCCGGCGAGAAATTCCACAGGAGGTACAATGTTAGGGCCTTTTTCCTGTGGAGCGGCGCACACGGTGTGGCGCGGTGGGGCTGTCATCCGTGATGCGGCCCTCTGGGGAAGTTCCTCCGCCGCGCCACTCACACTGTTCTCAGGGACACCGAGCCGCTCCAGCAGGACACAGTGAGGCAGAGGCACACACAGGCCGCACAGAATTGTCATGCAGGGGAGCACATTGAGAATGCTCAGAGGAGCATGGGGGAAGCAGAGGGGTTCCAAAGACTGAAAGGAAAACAAGCCTGGCTTGATTTCAGTTTTTTGGGGGAGATGGGGCGTATAGGGTGTGTGTGTGTGTGTGGGTGGGGGGTGCTTGGAAGCCTCTGTACTCCTCTTGAAATGTTATGAAAAAAGTGAAAAGTTCGGCGACATTTGGCTGGCAGATTCATTTGCAGCCAGAGCGAAAGAGAGAGAGCGAGAGAGAGAAAGAGAGAGAGAGAGGGAGAGAGAGAGAGAGAGAGAGAGAGAGAGAGGAATCCTCTGGCGGGAGAGAGAGACAGACCACAGTAGAGAGAGAGGAGCCAACCCAGACTCTCATTCATCAGGCTTCCCATGCAGTGGCAAGCACTGTCCTGGAACATTTTTTTTTTTTTTAAATAAAGGTTCGCCACGGGTTCCTGAGATTTAAAAACTACACAGAAACTTGTCTCCACATGTCCTCATCAACAAAATGAAAAACGTGAAATACCGGATGACAGATAAAGAAACCAATGTGATTATTCTCCAAATAAGCCACCAGTGACAAACTGAAGAATGTGCATGGCTGGAGATGTCCTAGTGCTAGCGCTGTGGGCTGAGAGTGAGGCCCAGGCAACGGTGACAGTGAGTGGGGAACTAGTGTGGGTCTAATGTTACAGGCGGGCGGCAACTCTGGAAATGAGAGAACAGTTAATGATCTGCTAACCAGCCCAGTTACTGGTGCTGTCCTGGCCATTGAAACTGCAGGGGTAGACAGAAACTGCAGCCAGAGACCAGAGAAGGAAACACACACACACACACACACACACACACACACACACACACACACACACAGAGAGAGAGAGAGAGAGAGAGAGAGAGAGAGAGAGAGAGAGAGAGAGAGAGAGGAGGTGAGCCAGAGTTTCCAGTTGCAAACTTTCCTTGCTGACAGTTGAAAAAAAAAAAGAAAATAGAAAAATGGAGAGAGTGTTACTTTCAGAGCAAACATTTACAGTAAATCATGCCAGTGGAACGCTGAGCAGCAGAGATTGATAAGGAAGACTTTATTAATATAATGTCAATTCAATTCAATTCAATTCAAAGAGCTTTATTGGCATGAATGTAAAAGCTACAATATAATGTCTTGTATGACTGTAGGACTAAAATATAAATATAAATATACTCTTTTCTGGGCTCTTCACTTGTTGAAAATCCAGCTTGCTAATGAGCATGAAATGATGCCTTTCTCCCTGGTACATCACTGTATGTTTGAATTTAGTCTCACTATTAAAGTTAATGTCTTTTCAGTAATATCCCATTATTACCCTCTTCATTACATAGCAGTGGTCATCTCCTGCCCATGTTGCTGTAAGAAATATTGGGGGTGGGGATAAGGATGGGAGCAATAAAAAAAGTAATAGCATATCATACTTACATAAGAAATATAATATTAATAATTAAACACATTGTAATACGGACATTTACAATATAAAGTAGGTCTGTCATTTTGTTAGTGAGTCTTTCCCACACTCCCTCCCCACAGATTTCCTTCTCTTTCTCCAGGCCAGACCACACCGAATGAGCAGCGCTGCTAACGCACTCGCCGCCGGAGCAGCAGGAAAAAAGACACTTGTTAAAAATGCACGCAAAACAGACCTCAATTAAGCCTGCGCTCTCCAGAGGCTGGAGGAGAGGCTCGGAGAGGAGAGCAGTTAAAGAGGTTCACATGGTGGGGAGAAACAAAAGCCAAGCGGCGAGGAGGATCCACAGCGCTGAAACAAAAGGAAATACTTTTCAGACAGTCACATGATGAGAGGCGAATGGGAACGCTCCACGCCTTACTTTACATGTCATTAAGATGCAGATTTTTATCAAGGCCCATGAATTCTATAATTAAATGCACATTACTGCCATGACAACGGAACAACAGATAGTAACAATGAAACAGGGTCGATCTTGATTGTATAATGAGACTCCCTGAGACAGTGGAAACCAACAGAATGGCCTCTCGCCATCTTTTACTGATTTAAAGATTGTCAGAGGGGCAGAAACATCCCACAGTTTTCATTCTGCTTTCTATCAGGCGGTTAGAATGCGGCACAGGGCGCAGGGCTGCACATCTTTAAGCAGCACTGAGGCAAGCAGTTTGGGCTCGCAGTGAGTCTTCCCTCTCTCTCTCTAGTCTGCATCCAAAACACATGAGGAGGCTGCAGCTCCTGCAAACACTCCCAAAATAAGATGGCCCAGGCCAGGCCAGACCAGACCAGACTAGGCACGGCACGGTCGGCAGCACACAGCCTGAAGCACCTCATGAATCCTCATGAATGTTTGGAAATGAAATAGCAAGCACTATATAAAGGCTGTAATCTGAAATATGTTATTTAGCGCATCATAAACTACGGCCACATACTGTGTGTATATATAAATATGAAAAGAACACATGCATTTACTGAACTAAACAATAAGAATTCATGTGAGTTATCTTTTATTGTGAGTCTAAATCTGATTAAGAATTAAACTGCTTGTCACTATGTGGTCTTTATATCATACATGCTTCAAAGCATTACTAAAGGCTTCCCAAATATTGTGCATGACTATTATGCTCTGAGTTTAACAATAATGCTCATCTACATCTAAAGTGCTATTTAGCACTATTAATTCCATTTCAAATCCCACCTCAGCTGGTGCGTCAATTTTCCCTACTGCCGAAACTTGTGAGAATTTTTTTCATTGACAGGATTGATAACATTAAAGCTGAAATTAAACTCCTAGATCTGATCATCATTTTTTTCAGCTAATAGTTTCCATTCCTTTTTCAAAGCTCTCTGACTTAGTCTCTCATAAATACAACTTTCTCCCGTTTAGATGTTTTGCTATCATCTGCCCAAAGAAAGTGGAGTGTCCCCTCTCGTTTTAAATATGCTATATTGCAACCACTGATTAAAAAGCCATGTCTGGATCCCAATGACCTAAAAAACTACAGGCCTATTTCCAAGCTTCCATTCATTTCTAAGATTCAGACTGATTTCAGATCAGTGCATAGTAGGCTACTGAATCTCATTATGAGATTCGTAATTAGTGTTGGTAATATCTTCATTTCTGATCATTTATTTTATTATTTTTTTTAAATTAGCCTATCATAATTTTGTCATATTTGTCTTAAATTGTCTATTGCTGTTGATTACTTTCATTTAATTATGATTGCTATTATTTTATTCTGTTATTATTATTAATATTATTTTATTATAAGCACTTTGGGTCAACCTTTTTACAGTATGTTAAATGTGCTATATAAATAAACTTGACTTTATAAAACATGAAGCTAAATGAATCATGATTTGTCCATGATTAATTGATTAACTGATCAATTTCATGATTTCTTCAAATACATTTTAAAATGTATATTTGCCATTGCTGAGAGAGAAGATGTGATTTGCTTATATAATGCCTGTATTACTGTGCTGTTCTGGACTATACTATAGGTTTCAACTGACTCAAGCTTTGCTTTGCAATTTGGTGTGCATCATGCATGAAACGTCTTTGAGGCATGAAGGAAGGAAGTGTGTCATGGTGCTTTTGCACTGTCTTATTTGAAACTGTTTTTCAACAGGAATAGTTAATTAATCCCATGGGTGGAGGCAAAACAAGTTGTGAAGTCAAAAGTGTCAACACAACAACATAATGCGTGTCATAGCAAGATGTTTGGAGCTGGATTTGTCTTTGCAACAGTACACATTAGACAGCAGCTCTAGGGGGTGTCAAAATCAAAATCTCTGCCCTACATACCACATCTCTCACTGCTAATAAATAACTACCGACTTCCTGCTGTGTTCATTACCAATTCATTTTGCTGTACTAACAAACAGATCTGTTAAGTAATATTGCAAATGGTATTTTGACATTGTAAATAAAACTAATGTGAGTTTACAAAAGTGAGTCATGTAGGTCCCTGAGGACAGCCCAACCTGGCCATCAGCACCACTGTGGAGCTGACACGGGAGACACCTTGAGGGGTTGGAGGAGGAGGAGGAGGAGGAGGAGGAGGAAGGGGAAGTGGGGTTGGAGTGGAGAAAGTGCAGGTGTCTGGTGTCTGTACTTCATTAGTAAGGAGAGAGTGGCTTCAGAGGGCAGTCCTGGAGATGGATAACCTAGCAGTGGTGATGGCTGCCTGCCTTGCTGGCGGAGATGTGGACGCCACGCCGGTGACGTCTGGGAGAGAACACTGGAAGGTCATCAACATCCTTTCCAGGCAGAACAAATGGGTACACAGGGTCGCTATGGTTACCACAGGGACATTTGTCTCACGGTGAAAATGAGTGGCGAGGGAATGCAGAGGAGAAGGAGAAAGAATGTGGAAAAGGGCTCAATTAATGCTAATTACACTGCCTCGTTTAGAGAAATGCTTGAGGAAAACAGAGAGGTGATTGACATCTGTTGAAGAAAGAAGCAGAAATCTTGAATGGCGTGGCAGTCACCTTCCGCGTGACTCATTTGGAAACATCAAGACTGAATTCATATCAGCTGGAGCCGGATGCTGACTGGCCTCTCCGTTCACAGGGAAAAACGCAGCTTAATTAATTATGGTTCTCTTGATGTTGAAGATAGAAATAAATGAACAAGAATTGCAAATGCTTTCTAAAGACAGATTAAACTATACTCTATAAAAACCAATTACCTTTCTTTATTTTATTTATTTATTTTTGAAAAAAAAACTTTTTCATGTTCCTATCTGGAGCCAGACGCATTGGTAATGGTGCGGGTGGAGTTGTGATTTCGCCTGTAATCCGCTCAGGATTAAGGGCCTTTTAACATGCGGATGGTTTAAATTATGCCCCACACAGCACAGGCTTCACGCTCACCTCAGGCAGGAACATATGTTCCGACACTCAATCGGGAGTTTCCATAGTCACTGGGGTCTGCGTGCCGCGCTCTTCTTCCCTCTTAGTGGTGCTAAGCAAGGGGGCCATGGGGGTCGCACCAGCACTGAGACCCTCCCACCCCCGCCCCCCCCCAAACACACACACACACACTCCGTCTGTGGGCCTGACTGAGTCGGCCATTAAACGCCTGCTGTTTTACAGTGCGGCAGGCGGGCGGGCGGGCGTAGAGACAGCATGGGGAGCGAGTGTGAGGCTGTCGTATGAAATGAACATGTCTCTCAGTGCTGCTCCTCTCCCCCCTCTCACGGCTTTGTTAACATCACTTTTGCCGCATCTGACTTTCGCTTCTAATAAAAGTCTGACATGCATGATATTTTTACTCTCTGTTTTTACTGCCCCGCTGCAGTAGGCCTGCTGTAGTGGTTCGCAGACAGACTCACTATGCTGTTGGCACGGGGCTTTTTCTGATTTGGTGGTGTTGCAGGGTGGTTCTACAACACCAGTGAGGTTACCCAGAGCCGACCCCACACACTGTTAAACTGTTTTGTAAACAGTGAGAACTGGCTAAGCGTAACAGTGGCCCAGATGATTGTTTACAGACAAAATACAATTAATCTTAAACTGCCCTCCCAGCCAATCCATGCTCTTGACTGTGTTACTAGCCTGCTTTCCCCCATCTTCTGATGGCTCTTGCATATATCCCACTCCCCCTGCAGTGGCTGGATTACTTCATAAATGTCACTAGTCAGTCAGGGGTGGCTAATGTGCTGTGTACAACACAAGCGGCTCATCTCTCCTCTCAAAGCGTGAATTTCCAGTTTAATGGTGCTTTCACATTCAAACCCATCACTTAGGGTTTTGTGTAACCAACAAAGGCTGCTCCTGCTAATGCCAAGCATTATGCGTCTACATGGCTCTGGAAAAGGGCTTTTGTGTTCTGCTTTTTAAAGTGTAATTGAAGGTCATGATGTGTCTATTCACAGGTTCAAGCTGGGAGAGAATGCCGTTTACAGTGCTATTGTTTCCAAGGTCTGTTGTCATCGGGTTTTATTATTGAAAACAGACTTTTCACATTAGCGAAGTCACGGGAAAAAGGGCACGTTTCCACAAAAAAAATCAAAGTCGTGTTTTCTTTTGTCAGTCTTCATCAAAGTAGTGTTTTTTTCTTTTGTCAGTCTTCTACATTAGAAGCGGCCTACTATGGAGTTGGTCACAGGCAGTAAAGAAGTTCCAACCAGTTCAATATTATTGGATTTGTTTGTGGCATTTGTACTGTGGGCAGATGTACTGTAGGAACAGCATTCAGGCCGAGCAGTAACCAATTCCACATCAATCATCACACAGAGTCACAGAGTAAGTGCAGAGATGCCAATCAATTGGCTGTTGAGTCCAAATATCAGCAAGTTTTTGTGAAACTGAACGCCAAAGTGCATATCTCAGCCTTAGGGGATGGAGGGAAGAGACAAAAGAAGAGAGGAGATGAGGAGGGAGGTTTGTGCAAGTCTTGTTTGGGGAAAGTTAAGCCTGTAAACGAGGAAAGTGGTCAGTAATCTCCCTGAGCTTTGGAGGCTCTTTAGAATGCAACCCCATACGGCCATGCCAGTTTGTGGGGCTTAACTGTGCGCCTTCAGAGCTCTTTTACTGGACCTTTTATCTGCTATTAGTCCTCAGATCCCACTGCAGATCACTCCACACCACCCGCACCCTTCCACCAGCACTCCGCCTCCTGCCCCCCGACACACACACACACACACACACACACACACACACACACACACACACACACACACACACACACACACACACACACACACACACAGAACAACTTACCTCAGGCTGACATGTATGAGAGCCGTGGCAGCAACATTCCTTGTGTGTTAGTTAATCTCATTTCCTTTGTGCTGTAGTACAGGAGAGGAGAGGAAAAGAGAGGGAGAGGAGAGGAGAGGAAAAGAGAGGGAGAGGAGAGGAGAGGAAAAGAGAGGGAGAGGAGAGGAGAGGAAAAGAGAGAGAGAGGAGAGGAGGGGGCAGAGGGGGAGAGGAGTGGACTCCACTCTTGACCTCCATCACTTATAGACTGGAGCCATTCGTCAGCAAGGGCTCTGACATTTTTCTCAACAACTTGCTTGCTGTGTTGTTTTGAAAACACATGAATGCTTGTGGACTGTAAGTAAAGGTGGCACATGTTCGACCTGCCTTCCAGCGCTGTTGACAAAAATGACACAAATCAATTGTGCGGTGAAAAAAGCGTTGTAAATATTTGGAATAGTGTAAGGGCAAACACTGCTGCTAGACGGCTGCCAGCAGGAAGTAAAGGACAGGCGGAGAGCTGGGTTCATGTTGGGGTATTTCCGTGAGTTGCAAACGGAGCTATTGAACAGGAAGCTGGCGTGCAGACTAGCCAGCCTGGTCCCTGGATGCAGCTCCAGCAGCAGTATTGCTTGTGTGGCAGAGCTAAGATGCCCCATGGGGACGCACGCTCACTGGATCATGTTCCTCTCATTGGAAATATCAAAGCTCTCTCATGCTAATATCTCCCCCATGGAGGGATGACCAAAGGACTTGAACTACACCATTTTTCTTCTTTCCAAGGGAAATGATTATTTGCTTGGTTAGATTTTTGTTGAGACGGGTTTATTTTTGGGTTGGTTTGACTGAAAGGACCGCTCCCTGACCCACTGTCCTGTGGGGGATTCTACCACACCTGTCTCATTGAGGTTAGCTAGGGAAGTCCAGCAACACCGCAGAAACAGATCGGCTATCCAAGCAGCAAGCACAGAAAAACACTCCGTTTCCTGCCCCTTCAATGACTGGTGCACAGTAAGAGGAAAATAGAAGGTCTTATTGAAATCCTGACAACTGGTTACAGCTAAATACAGCTGAAGACGTTTGTGTTTTGAAGTATGTTTACCAGTACTACTGTATATTTTCACCATATCTGATGAGACAACAGCAAATGTCAGTTTCACATCCACTGCAAGAGAGGACTTGTTAAGACTGCCAATGATGTATCTGGAGCTGAAAGTACCTTTGTACCAAAGTCTGACACTTTGTCAATGTATTTTGGCTCTGTCTGTAAGCCTGGTGAAGACTGTTGTACTTGGCGGCTGCGATGTTCATAACAGACCTGCAGGATACTTGTAATAGGGTTCTGCTGATGGTGACTGCTGGGTACGGTGAAAATGGTGATCCTGGCAATCTGCTGTAGAGTATCTAGGGCTCCTGCTATGTGGGGAATGGGAACCCTGGGCACGGATAGGTGAGTAAGTGTTATGGCGAGATTTAAGGGTTTGGGCATTGATTGTTGGATTCAAGTCCTTGTCTAAGTGTCACATGGTGAGGTTCAGGACTTTCTGAGACTTTCTCATTGGGTACAGTAGGTGTAGACAAATAAATTCATGGACACACAAGTCTGACACAAGCTGATTACTACCAAGGACCGACGACTACCACTTTACTTTTGCTCCAGCAGTCTTCCCTGCCAACTCTCTCCTGCCCAGATAACAGTAAAGCATGTAAGGAATTAAAGTCAAAAGAGATAATAAATTCATTTTCGGTTCTTACACTAGTAATCCATGACTAACACGCCTGATGAATCTCAGCTCCCCTCCCTGCCTCAGAGCTGTGCTGCTGCTACTGCTGCTGAGCTCCTAGTGGTGACTCAGCCCTTACAGATGGGCCTCTTCAATACTTCAACTACAACAGTTTCAATCAAACATCACCACTGATGGGTGACTCCAATGAATCACAGTTTTATGTAAAGTGTTTGTAACACGTTGACACTGATGTGCTCAAGGCTTGACAAGAGATGTGTGCGTTAACTGGAACATGATGCGGTTTATACAACTAACTGTCAAACACTGTCCCCATTATGAGATGAAATAGAGTGATTAAATATAATAATTTTGTGATCAAAATCAAAATATATTTGGAAGAAAACAGCTTAAATAATGGAGGGTAGTTTTTATTTTTCAAGTCAAAGTGTGTTTTCCATATGTACCATGTAGCTGTGCCCATGGAGTGGTGATGTGTGTTAACAGATGTAGTCAGCTGGAAGTGTTTGTGTGATGGGTGTGGGAGTAATCGCCATGCTGTGACTGACCACTGTGGCACAGTCATGTCTGGCCCAACCTCACCTGTGCACCTGCCCAGTGGGCACAGACCAGACCTGGCATCACACACTCACCTGCATGGCAGAGCCTCCAGCCCCACGAGTGGCCACGGACCAGAGGCCCAGAGCGCCAGGGGAAACTGGAGCGCAATCACACTCCCTAATGCCATATGCTTCATATTGGATCACAGCATGGAAAAATAGAGTTTGGATTATATGAGAACCCCCCTCCTCCCTTCCCTCTTTCCCTCTCTCTCTCTCTCTCTCTCTCTCTCTCTCTCTCTCTCTTTCTCTCCCCCTCTCTCTCTCTGGATTAAAAGGAGAATAAGGAACATTTCCTCTTGGTGAATTCAATTAAGATGGGGAGGCTTGAGAGACAGTTATCAGGGATCATGTGGGGATCAAGCGAAATGAATCTAAACAACTCAAAGACATACAGCTGGAACAAAGCAAAGCTCTGAATTTGGCCAATTACGCCATATCCTGCTGTCTCAGTCCCGACTGACAGACAAGGGCCCATGCAGCTGTTGTGGTCATCTTTGTAATTGTCTAGGATTAGGCAATATTGATCTTGTACTCAAACCACATGTCTTTCAAATAGTCTGCATAAAAAGAGAGAAAAATGTCCTTTAAAAATGATAAACAAGGAAAAAAACATGCAGAATACAAATCTATCAACAGGTGCATACTAAATGCAGGTGTACTCAGGTGTAATCACATGCTACTGAGATTACATGGTGTTTGTTTTGAACTGACACCAACAACCTTTTTTTGTTTTTCAATATTAAATTCTGTGGAAATCTCATATGTACTCAGACTGGGATCATATAAAAATGTTCCATGTTGGGAAGTGGCAGCTTTATGAAACTGCTCCAACCATCACATCTCACATCCACCCTCAGTAACTCTGTAGCTATAAGAATGCATATCAAAACAGCTATTCCTTACTTTCTTCACTATGCCATCCAAAGAAAAAAAGAGATTTTTTAAATGAACCTGTGAAAATATCCTGTATGACACTGTACAAGACTAATGTCATGAATGACTAATGTCATTCATTCTCTTGAAGAGCTGACTGAGACCCAGCTTGCAAACTTGCTTGTCTGATAATGCATACAGATGCACCAACCAATCAGAGTATCTGATGGCTCACAACTTACACTCAGAATTTGCATGTTGAATCGGAACTTCCAGAAGCTTCTAACACCGCTAAACACATTCAACAGATTCTGTTCTCATCCACAGTCAAGTTTAGAAGTGTGGCCACAGATAAGAGCAGACACTTCATGTGTCACCCTAATGCTGCCCTTTCACAGGCAGGACAGCCCCACAGAAGATGGGAGAAAATATATGATCCTTGAAAAAATGTCTTTAATAATTAAATTAGGAATAAGATTAAAGTTCTGAAGGCTCCATGAATAATTCAAAGAGCAGCATTCATTTCCTGAGAAATCAACTGTTAAACACTCACCAAGTGCACTGGGCTCTCCTCTACTGTACTCTCTCAATTTAATCCACTACAATGTTGATGGATGGCATTATAAAATAAACTAATTAAATCTGAAAAGGAAAATGAATTGCACCAATATCTCATGCCCAACATCATTATGGTGGAGAGTGGGACTATTTTGCCATCAAAATATTAAAAGCATAAATCACAGGTCATATGGAAATAAATAAATAAATACAAAAGCCTCTAAGTTATTGTTTCAACAGGATGACAAAATCATTAGAATCAAATTTATGACCCCGGGGTTGGGGATTTTATTATGGGCTAGCAGGAGCTTGCTTCAACCTTGCCTGCCTAATGGTGTCATCAAAGAAGGTAATCCAATTTTTATCATACGTTTAACTGCCAGGCTCTTTACCAAAGACACCCCCCCTCTCCGGCTGCCTCAAGTCCCCATATGTGGACACACACACACACACACACACACACACACACACACACACACCAGTCTAATGTGGTTGTAGTGGAGCTTGACACAGAGCGGCACCCTGTCAATCTGCCCTGTGGGAGGCAACACAACACAACACAGCAGTGTAACACTCGCCTTTCCTGTCCGCCTCTCTGTGTGTCTTATTGCCCATAAGCACTTCTATTGCCACTAAGCACTTACCTCACAACTCAACACAACATCAGCTGGGAGGAATTTCAGACGTTTCCAAGGAGAAACAAGATTATTTGGGGAAGTGCATCAAACATCTCATCTAAACTCTAATTATAGTCCATTGTGATTCTCCACAGTGCTCACATTCCTTTGCTTGTCGCAGCCACATTTTTGGCTTTGGAAGGCATCTTAAATGTTCCCTAAAATATCTCAGGCTCCATATCACCTCCGCGGCCGCCATTCCACACCCTCCTTCCACACACGCAAGGAGAGCTTTGGTCAAAGTTCACCCAGCTTTAATAATCAAAGCCCAGCTTACACACACACACACACACACACACACACACACACACACAGACACAGAGCGAGAGAACGAGAGAGGTCTCTAGGGATGTAGTGAGTACAGCCGTTTCTGTTCAAATCTGTCTGTAATTGCCCAGGGCAGCTAAATGAATAATGGATCTGGGGTTCAGAATGAAGCACAACTCCTAGGAAAAAAACTGTCTGTTTTCATGTCTGGAGAGCTGATCTGTCTGCATTATCAGTCAATAGTTAATTATTTCATTTGTTCATTTCATTTGAGCACAGCTTGTGTCCACATATCAAATTTGTCCTGAATTAATTAGTTATTGACAAATAATTGATTCAACAAACCTATTCCAAGACACTTTTTTGTGATGTTTGGTTCATTCTCTGTTTGATGTGTTGCTGTGTGAAAGGTATGGGAACCTTGGATGTAGTGCTCAGTATCCCAAAGTACAAGACATTTTGCACTTATAATGATATCCCATAATATGTTTTGCAGTGAACTGTACATCAGACACAAGGAAAAACAACAACCAGTCAGTTGGTCTTTTTTTTATTCCCATTATTACTTATTGTTGCTCAGACACGTGTATATACAAATACAGAATTTTTTTTTTCTTTTTGTTTTGTTCCTATTTTTACAGTGGAAAAAAGCAGGTGAGTACTGGGAGCTCAGACTCAGGGGGGAAACAGCAGAGGGATGGGATGTGTCAGGATTGTGTGTGTGTGTGTGTGTGTGTGTGTGTGTGTGTTCGTGCCAAGAGCAGTAACACATGCGAAATGTACCGCTGGTTGGCGCGACTCTGGGTTTTCATCAGGTGGGTCACATATGGAGGGGTTGTGGAGTGAAAGGGGCTTTCCATAACCAGGGGGAGGGGCCTGGGGTGCTGGACAGCAGAGCTGCTGGGGATTGGTGAACAGAGTAACCTAGGCGGGGATTGGTCTGCTTTCTGATTGGCTGTCAGGCTAAGGCAAGGGAAATGCTCCTCACACTGAGGAGAGTGGCTGCACCCCATAAACTGCAGCAAGGGCTGGTGCATACACTCACTCACTCACTCTCTCTCTCTCACACACACACACACACACACACACACACACACACACACACACACACACACACACACACACACACACAAAACAAAAGATCAAAAACGTACACCCAACAGCAGACATTCAGTCCACTCCTAGAAGTGGGAGCTCACAAGCCCACCCAAGGGTGGCAGTAATGGGAACGTGTGCATGAAAACAAAGCAGACAAAGATGACTGTCTCAGAACAACTACTCAGAGCAACACAATATGTCTGTGGGGGGGTTACACACCAGAGCTCCGTCTCCTCTGCCACACGGCCACACACTCACACAGGTGAGGTCTATACAGTACAGCTGATCTCTGCGGGGCTGAGCAACCTGGGCATGCGGAGCACACAGCTCCTCACACGGGGGGAGAGAGGGGCCAGGACTGGGCCGGGGCTGGGCCGGGACGGGCGGGGGGAGGAGAGGAGAGGAACACACACTAATGGAGATGGGCCTACGGAGATCCCACAGTCACTGGACACACACACAGGAAACTAAAGAAACAGAAAGAGTTTCTGTTTTCCATCTGTTTTTTTTTTCATCTTTTCATTTTTTTCTAATTTTTTTTTATATCAAGTCCATGCGCATGCCACATATGAAAATGACAGATATTCAAGTCCTTCTGAAGTGCTAGAACACTCTCAGCAGCGAGCGAGAGAGTACCACAGTGCCTGCAGACGTACAGAGGGCCCCTGATGTGGCCTGAAGAGCACAGGTCCCAGATCAGTCTGCTCCCACATTCCTCCATGAATCCTAGTGGATCTGATGACTGGTTCGGTGATGCTAGCTGGGTTTCTGAAACAAGCATGTCATGAGTGGAGCCCCCTCTTAGTCAGGAGGTGAAACTGCAGTTCACAGGTGGCCACTTATTTCCAAAAGCTGGAGAAGGCAGATTGTTTCTGTGTTTGTTTGTGTGTGTGTGTGTGTGTGTGTGTGTGTGTGTGTGTGTGTGTGTGTGTGTGTGTGTGTGTGTGTGTGTGTGTGTGTGTGTTTGTGTTTGTACGAGAGAGCAAGAAAAAACAGAGAGAGAAAGAGAGAGATAAGAGACTACACACTCCTGTACATCTGGAGTCTACGGATTGTTTGTTGTTCTGACTGTTTTTTAGAAAAGGCATAAGAATCAAATTAATACTTTCCTATCAAACATTATTTACAACAGCATTTGTTTTTGCTAATAATGGTACTTATAGGCATAACAATAGTCAACAAATCCATCATATTGACAGGTATTATAATAATAATAATAATAATAATAATAATAATAATAATAATAAACAATGAAACAATGAGGGTGTTTTTCTTCTTATCCTTCTCAAAGGTACAAAAACAATTACTACTCTAACACTACATGTTATTTACTTGACTACTTCAGGATACATGGTATCCATTTCACAAATCGATCCTTAATTTCCCAGGTTCAAGGTGTGTTTGTGTACAAAACAGAATAATAATGGTGTAAGTAGCGTCTAAATGATAAAGAGCACGAGTACAAGAGGAGTGGGGCTCCACAGAAGACAAGAAAAGAAAAGAAAAGAAAGACAAAAAAGAAAGATGACTTTGTGAATTGAAGGGAGAGGAGCACAGTGTGGCATCTTGTGTGTCTAAAAGCCGAGCTGCTGCCCAGCTGGTACAGCACTGTTTGTTTGTCTCACACACACACACACACACACACCAAAGCCAGAGATCCACACACAGCTAGCGAGCGAGCGTTGGCTTAAGAAGGTGACTCCTCAAACACCTGGACAGGCAGAGTGAAGGCGGCCAGCACAGATGTGCGTGGCATACAGGCGGAAGAAGACAAGCCCAAAGAGAATTAATAAGGCAGAAAAGATCGTCCTTTTTTCCCCCCTCTCAGCTTTCTCTTTCTCTCTCCCTCTCTCTCCCCTCACCATTTCTGTCATGCCCTCTCTCCTGAAGTACACACTGTGTTTATTGTTAGGAACTCCAGTCACCCAGCTCCCTGTTCTGCAGCCAGGGTGCATAGCAGCAACCTGCGGGAGCCGCAAGGTCACCTCCGCCTTAAAAGCCCACGGCCTGAAACGGACACCCTGCACGCCGCCGCGGCCCCTGCCTCCACCGCCACCGCCACTGCTATGGCCTCCACTGCTCTATTTTAATAGCAGGAATAACTGGCTCCCTGGACACCACATGGGGCTGCATGCCTGGCGTTTTGAACCTCATTAAAGAGTCACCTAAAGGGGGAACAGTAGTAGCCTAGGCATGCCTGCCCCCGGCACGCACACACACACACACACACACACACACACACACACACACACACACACACACACACACACACACACACACACACACACACACACACACAAGAGTTCACACACACACACACACACATATAGACACACACACACACACACACACACACACACATAGAGCTACACACATCAGAATTCTCTTACACACACACACACACACACACACACACACACACACACACACACATATGCACACATAGACACACACGACTAAACCCTGTGTTAACTGGCTGACAACCTGAATCAACAGAGCAGAACACATATGTGGATTGGCCCAGGAATGGACATGGAAATAATCCCACAAGCTCTATCAATGTACAGAATGTGTGTGTGTGTGTGTTTCCTTTTAGGGTGACCTGAAGGTATACACTGCGCGTGCCAGGATAAATAGCGGGGAGGCAAATGAGAGCGGTCTCTCGTCTCCAATGTAAAGCAATCCCTTAATACTAACAGATTGATTAGGCGGGATTACACAGCTCTGATTCAGCTGAGGGATGAGAGGAAAACAAGGCTAACGCACACGGCATCGGACAGGGTGGCGGCTCAGGGTCGTTTGGAAACACGTGCGGACCGGGAGCAGAGAGTACAAGCGCCGCTAGAACATGGACAGGTTCAATTAAAAGACCTTCTGAGGAGGAAATAGGTGCCCAGGAGACAGAACCGTTTCCTTTTCATGGAGCACTGAGCCTAGAACCAGACAGAGATATGCTGCAGAATCAAAAGACACAAAAGCCTCGGTTCTAGATAGCACCTTTAAGAGCTTTCAGAGAACCCTTCAAAGGATCTCCTAAGGGGACAAAAATCTTTTCAAAGAATTTCCGTTTTTAATCGGAGAGAGCCAATTGCGTGTGAAGGAGACTGGTGAGAAGCTGCTTAGAGCAGGGCTATTTGAAGGAAGGCGGCGGGGTGGGCGTGGGGGTGGACTGGGAGCTGTGAGTTCCTAGAAGTCTGACAGGAGGGCATGACAATAACACTTGTCTTTGTTTCTGTTTGTTTCTGTGCTGGGAGTAAGTTGTCTCCGAGGCAAACACTGTTTTTACTGTAATCAGACGCCTACAGTGTTGCCCTCATTCAAGGAGAAGTTGAGACATACTGTAGATAGCAGTAATGAAAAAGCTGAGCCAAAGGGGATCCCAGGAGTTCTCAGCAAACTGATTCTGTGGAGCACAGAGCCAAGCTCTCTCTAGCCAGGGCTCCATGTAGTTAGGAGAAATAACTTACACGGCCCATCCAGCATTGGCGTACTGCATGTCATTATCCAGCACTGTGCCAATGTTCCCTTCCTCAATGCTTCACTAATGGATGCTTTTAGGAGTGATAGCTGAGGCTCTTCTCTCAGACCCTCCCTTTATTGAGCAGACTGCTGTGTGTGGCACGTGCCATCCTCTGTGCCCACCTCAGTACGGACCCCAACGTTAATCAAGCCGTTAAATCCACAGTCTGAACACCTCTCTCCTCCACGAGGAGCTCCGCAGGGGAAGTTAATACAGCAATCACAAGTGAGACAAACAAATCAATCGTGTTCAAAGCCGAAGGCATGACAAAGGCATTTGGAAAAAAAAGAATTGGTTTGATCCAAGGTTGTCCTGCAGCTGTCTGTAGGACACTGGAAACTGACCAAATATACCACATGAGCTTATTACCCTTTGGGATAATTATGGTTCATACATTTTTGATATCAACTGATAAAAGGCTGTAGGAAAAATATAGATATTTTGGAAGCAGTAGGCTCTCTATAAAATACAAAAGCACCTCTCAGTGAGCTGACCGTGCATTCATGCGACAAGGAGAGGCCAGGACTCTCTCCTCGTTCCTTCTTAGGTTCTGTAAGGAACCCTTCAGTAAGTGTCTGTATAAAAACAAGAAGGCTTGTCTCTTTAAGCTTGTTAGAGACACCTCTATTAGGTGCCGTGATGATCTCAAGGTTCTACACAGAGAATCAATATGTTCCCTAAGGATGATTCCATTCAACACTAAATACTGGTAGGAGTTACTGTCCCTGTCCAAAAACACTTTATTTGGTGCTAAATAGAAATATTTGAATCTTAATGGAAACATATTGGATTCTGAGTAGAAACATGAGCGACTGAAAAATTAAGGTTCTTAGGATTTGGAGGGGTTTTCATTTCAGGGAAAATCACTGAAACATTCATTAAGGTTAAGAAAAGTCCCATTTAGAAACAATGCAATTAGGAAGTCATCTCAGGGGCCGTTTGGACTGAAAAGAACAGCAAAAAACAGACTGGTAATAAACGTTTGCAGACTATTTAAAAGTTAACCAGAAAGACGTAAGGTACCAGCTTAGCCAGGGAGATTTTCCTCAAAGCTACTGATTGCCATCTACATTCTAGAATGTTCTATGGTCTAGAGTTCCTTCTGTACCCCCATTTTCCATCTGTACAGTCTTCAGAATATAGTGGAATTGTTTCTCAACACCTTTTCACAAATCCCAATCAGGGCTACCCACACCCCCTCCCAACCAGATAGCAAATATACAAACATTCATTTTGGCATTGACTGTTTCAGTTTGTAGAAATGAATTGAGGGTTGGGTAATATTCATGCCGCTTTTTCTTCTTCTTCTTCTTCTTCTTCTTCATCCGGATCCTCTTTTTGTTGTTGTATTGATCTGAGACTGTCGCAGACTGAGAGAGACAACTTAAATACTATTTTTTTTTTCCTCATAAAAACACAAAGAAATCAAAAGTGTCCCTGGAGAGATTTGCTCCCTTGTTTCTCTTCTCAGGTGGGCTCTTCACCTGCCCACCCTCCCTCCTCCCCCAGGCTGTTGGGGGGGTTAGTGGGTGAGGGGGTCGTAGGGGTCGGTCGTAGGGGTGGGGGTGGGTGGGTGGGGGCTATAACATCAGCAGGGCGGAGAGGCAGAGGAGCAGGGTGGCCAGGAGGGGCGCGAATCTCCGTGATTCAGCCGCCGCGTTTGTCGTGTCGCTGTGGGGCTCGGCTGACTCGTGTGACGTGTCATCTGCAGGTAAGAAATGCAGAGAGAAGGAGAGAAGGAGAGTGGGAGAGAGTGGAAGAGAGAGAGAGAGAGAGAGAGAGAGAGAGAGAGAGAGAGAGAGAGAGAGAGAGAGAGAGAGAGAGAGAAAAAAAGAGATTAATTACCATGGCTTTGTCAGGAATACCTTTATCATATGATAATGCTTAATTAACTAGTAGTGCATGATTAACTAGGAGTGATAGAGCAAGATTGAGTGATAGATAGAGACAGAGAGGGATTAGTAGCCAGTACCTGACAATGCACCTAACCAATACAGCTATTGTGTGTGTGTGTGTGAGTGTGTGTGTGTGTGTGTGTGTGTGTAATGTGCACGTCGGCATGGCAGAGGGCGAGATGACATGGGCACAGGGAGTGCTGCCAGCAGCCACCCTCCCCGACACACACGCGGCACCCGGGAAAGCAGCACGGGTTCCCGTGACAACCAGACAGGTGCACGTGTCGCCCGTGACGAGCCGACAGGTGCGGGCCCCAAACAAGACAGATAAATATGCTGGGAGGAGCTGCGGCAGACGGCTCGTCGGCTCTGTGACGAGAGGGCCAGGCCGGCTGGCATGCAACAGCCTCGACGTGCCTCGCATGGGGCGCCCGCCTAATAAATCACTACCTCTCAGCGGCAGCAGCCAGCCAGGGAGAGAGGGAGAATGGAGAGAGGGAGGGAGGGAGGGAGGGGGGGAGGGAGGGATATCATGTGGAAAGTGTGTATGATAAAGCCTTCCTGACAATGATGGCCTAAGCAGCTGTTGTTGTAAATAGTGAAAAATGCAATGGTGGTCTTCACTAGGGCTGTCAGGGTTCCTTGGCTGGCTCCGGGAGAGCTGCGGTGAGGAGTGATTCACCATAGGGGGAAGAGAGCAGGGTTATGCCCACTGACTTTGTGTGTGACAGGAGCACTTCTCTGTTTTTCTTTCTTTCTTTCTCTCTCTCTTTCTTTCTTTCTTTCTTTTTGCTTTCCTCCTCTCCTCCAGTGGCTGGATCAGTGGAACAGAGAGACCCCCCCCCCCACACACACCACCACTGCTGCTCTGCTGTTCCCCCACTGCTCCAGCGCTATCACTACCAATAACAACACGATGGGATAATGACTTTTAATCCATTTCACATTGGGCACTGGGCAGAATTGAGTGGTCAGAATGAGGGCTATTCTCTCCAGACAGAAAATAATACATTTCTGAGCACCTCCAACATCTAATAATCCCTCCCAGACAAAAATAACACCAGGCATTTAGGGGGAATTGAAAAGTCAATTACCGCTAATCTCAGACAGATTTGAGCTCTAATCAGCCCTTTATGGTATGAGTCATTTCTGCAATATGAAATGGAACATGTGAATGTGTCCGCGTATAATTATGCAATGCAGCACAGAGAGAGAGAGAGAGAGAGAGAGAGAGAGAGAGAGAGAGAGAGAGAGAGAGAGAGAGAGAGAGCGAGAGAGCATTCATTTTGTGACCAATACAAGTGTAAGCATAGCATAGCAGCACTGACCATTACACACATTGTCATGCGAGGAGGAGACAGAGCAAACGTGACACACACATACACACACACACAGAGAGAGACAAAGACAGGAGGAGAGAGGAAGGAACGGAAAGGTTGAAAAAGAGACATTTATCAAGCCATACTAACCTCGGGGTTCTAATGAATTGTCTACTCTCTCGTTAACGTCAAAAACCCGTGTATCGTGAACCCCTATAGTTTTCACACAGCTGTCTACAACAGAAATAAAAGAAAAAATGTTAAAGCCAAACATGTCAGCCAAACACTTGCACCCCAATTCCCACCACTTCAAAGATCCCAAAAAAGCACATGACACAACAAAGATGCAGACCATCTTTCAGACATATTTTCAGACAAGGTTAGCGTTAGCTGCCGTTAGCTGCCCGATCGTTATTTGTGCCCCTGAGAAAGGAATGGCATGGGCAATGACACAGAGTAGAGAGCAAGGCTGCCTGTGCGGTCGGTCGGCCGCTTACTGGAGCCGATGAGCTTCAAACAAGAATTCAGGAAAAATAAAAGTCATGCTCTTGGTCCACTGCACTGTAGAACTCGCAAGTCACTCGAGAGAAACACTTACTTGATGGTCTGACAAACACTTTCAGCTTCAGGCATGTCTTTCTCCCATTCTCCGCAATGGTGGATGCTGCAAAACAGATGGACAGAAAACAGAAAGAAGGAGAGAGAGAGAGAGAGAGAGAGAGAGAGAGAGAGAGAGAGAGAAAGAAAGAAAGAGAGAAAGAGGGAAAGAATATATGTTAGAAAGGCTCTTTTTGCACTAGATTGAATTTACAGTTGACATTTGATGAATTGTCAGACATAACTATAAACCGACAAAACAATATGTCTATGTACTAAAAGCCTCAGTGGAAAAATAACGCCTTTAGCTGGCTGGCTTTCAGCCTCTCTCTCTCTCCATCCAAAGCAGAAGCCCTGAGTTCACACGGCTCTAGTAGTTTGCGGTCCCAGACAGGAAATTGGCCCTTTCCTGCATAATGGAAAGGGCGTGTGTTTCGGGGCGCCTGGAGGCGACAAGTGGGGTATAGCTGCAGCGTTTGCGGTTCTGCTCCAGTAATGGTGCATCTGGCTATCAGCAGGTACGCACGGCGGCCTCGCACGGCCCTCGCTCTCCAGCAAAGCATCCTGGGAATAGTGGAGCAGGGGCGTTGAATGTACAGGAGTCTCAATCACAGCCTTGAGGAAAGCCAGCCATAAGAGGCCGGGGCCATTTGCACACATGGTGTTGTGTTACCCAAGGCATCTGCAGATCCTGCTCAGGCTTTGCGGCCATGTTTTCCTGGGCATGAGTTAAGGGCAGTGCCAGCTCCACTCTGCGTCAGCCAGGGCTAACCCACTGACTGGCCCTGCCCACATAGCTGGGCCATGATCAGGGCTCGGACCCAGCTTAGGGGTACAGCCACAGGTCACACACACACACACACACACACACACACACACACACACACACACACACACACACACAGCACGGGCACAGCCACAGGTCAGAAACACTACATGGGCCTGGGATTAGCATTAGCATAGGGAGGGCAATTCATATGTCAGTGTTTTCAGTATTTGCAAGGGCAATTCTGTGTGTGTGTGTGTGTGTGTGTGTGTGTGTAGGTTTTGAGGCAAATGATTTGAATGGAGATGAGTTGAAGCTGTTGGGGGATGATTACAGCTTAGACTCTTCTGCAGGCGGGGAACACACTCTACACTTTACACACTCCACACACTGGCTGCTGGAAATGAGGTTGATTGGTTTCTCCCTCAAAGCAAAACAACTTCCCCCTGCGCCCCTTTATTCTTTCACTCTTCCAACTTGGCATATGTGTGTGTGTGTGTGTGTGTGTGTGTGTGTGTGTGTGTGTGTGTGTGTGTGTGTGTGTGTGTGTGTGTGTGTATGTGTGTCTGTGTGTGTGTGTGTGTGTGTGTGTGTGTGTGTGTGTGTGTGTGTGTGTGTGTGTGTGTGTGCTTAAGTGTGTTTTTGTTTGTGTGTGTGTGTGTGTGTGTGTGTGTGTGTGTGTGTGTGTGTGTGTAAGTCATGTTGGCTCAATTATTGGCAGATTTAAGCACATACACATGCATGTACACACACACACACACACACACACACACACACACACACACACACACAATTTTAGTATTCCAAAAGCACAAATCAAGCAGTAAGCAAGAGAGCACAGGTCTCTCTGGTCTATCTGTGAATCCCTCCCTCTCTCCCTCTCTCCTTCACCCCTCTCCTCTCTTTCACACAAGCAGCCCTGACCTGTCACTCATCCTAAAGATGAAGAATGTCTTTATATCCAAGAGTTTGTCCATGAATCACACACACACACACACACACACACACACACACACACACACACACACACACACACACACACACACACACACACACACCCACAGGGCTGTATGTACGCAACATGTGTGAACAGTATATTTGTTATGTTTCTTAGTTCCAAAACAATCCCCAACTCCCCTGCGTGGTACTTTGGCAGCTGTGTGCTTTTTGCATTGTGCCCCGTGGGCAGATATGCTAATGTGTGTTTCTCTCTCATTCCACACTAGACAACAGGAGCCACTGCACACAGACACATTAAAGGCACTGATCTGATCCCTGTGCGGGGCTCTGCTACTCTCCCCTGCAGCACTGCAGACGGCCTGCCTGCCTGCCTGCCCACATCCACAGAGAGCCCAGGCCTAATGGCTACAACACCAGCACCATCATCAGCACACACTCACACACACACACTCACACACACATACCATCATCAGCACACACTCACCTCTAGCCCATAATATCCCACTGCTCCACACATTCCCCCTTGGCCCCCAGATCCCCCTCACAGCCCTCAGCCTAGCCTGTCTGTTCTCATCTGGCTCTCTCTACAGCCCCCCACCCCCCCACACACACACACACACACACACACACACACACACACACACACACACACACACACACACACACACACACACGCTCCTTGCTCTTACTCTCACACACCTTTAATATTTCTATTACAAATGCTTTCCATTGGGACTGTTGTGACCTGAGTTTACTAATTCATTCACTCTCTCATTCACTCCCTCACTTAGTCATATAGACCAGCAGAGCATCACCTTACACACACACACACACACACACACACACACACACACACACACACACACACACACACACACACACACACACACACACACACACACACACACACGTCTCCTTATAGTCAAGGTGACTCTATCACTCATTGCTCTGAGACTGACAAATGCTCTATCACTCTCTCTCTCCTTCTCTCTCTCTCTATCCATCCCAGTTATTTTCCTCTCTCCTCTCCCCCTCCCCTCTTGTGAGCATGCAGAGGAGGTTAGGTTAGGTGGGTCTGTTGTTTTATGACGGCTTTTAAGTCATGTGCCGGTTATGTCAGCAGTTCCGGCTCCTTCTCTGTGCCATCCCACATCCCCCAACTAATGCCATTAAGACATTTAGTATGACAGCACAGCACAGCACACAAAAACTTTCCTCATTAGGGGCATAAAACCCCTCATAAATTCAATCTGCAAAGTACACACACACACACACACACACACACACACACACACACACACACACACACACACACACTTAAACACACATGCACCACACATACAGAGGCATACACAAACACGCATAAAGCAACAAACCTTTCTCTAGGCTGAGTGTATCCACTGTATTTACTATGAGCAGCACACAGAGCCAGTGGGTATACTGTACCGTACTGTACTGCAGTGTGTACTAGCATAGGAGATGTGTGTGGCTGTTTACACGGAGGTAACATGTAGATGGTCCTAGATGTGCAGTATATGCAGTAGTGTGCCACAGTACATATGAGCCTAGCTTTGCCTGGGTGGTGGTGACGAAGGAAAGCATGAACCTAATATAGGCCTATGTACATGTGTGTGTGTTCATGGCACGTATGTGTGTGTGTGTGTGTGTGTGTGTGTGTGTGTGCTAGTGATCAGACTATTAGTATTCAGTGAGCAGATTTGACCCTACAACCCCCAACTGCTCTTCATTCAGTGGTACCTTATAATTCTGGGAGGACAGCATAGCCTACTCTCTCTCTCTCTCTCTCTCTCTCTCTCTCTCTCTCTCTCTCACACACACACACACACACACACACACACACACACACACACACACACACACACCCTCCTATGCCAGCCCGGTAATAAATAAAATGTTGCTGCAGGCCATATAATGTCTTTGATTTGGTATAAATTGCTGTTGCAATTCTACGCCAGGATTGCACAAGGATTGCAGGGAGGTGGACTGAGGTGGGCTGAGGATGGTGCAGGAGATGGAGGTGGGGGTGTGGAGGGGGCGGTGTGGAGGTGTGTGTGTGAAGCTCTCTCTCTCTCTCTCTCTCTCTCTCTCTCTCTCTCTCTCTCTTCCTACTGAAACACTGTTGCAGGGACAGACCCAGTGGGCAGCCGGAGCACAGCAGCCAGCCAGAGTGCTTCAGCAAACTCAACTCCACAAACCTGGGACAGGGACAGAGACAGGGGTGGGGGGGCAGGGGGGTGGGGGCTTTGTCTGAGAGGGGAACCAATACCCAGCCTTATAATGCAGTCTATACCCAGCTAGTTGTTTTTGTCCAGACTGGAGGAGAAGAAGGTGCAGAAAAGAGAGATGAGTGTTGTGATCCCTTCTTCTCTTAGCGTGACCGCAGTCTGGAGAGCCTGTGATGCAGCAGTCTGGAGTTGAATAATAAATGAATGCCATTAACGC
>JAODXP020000019.1:38500216-38510216 GCA_027497455.2 Sardinella longiceps | reverse complement strand
GAAGGAAATGGGTTGTAGGCAAATCTCTGATGCTTATGAGGTAAATATCTTCCATCAGAGCAAGACTCATAAAAGTCTCCACTCATAGCATAGAAAATTAGAGAGCAGCTCACGCTTAGTCATTCTGTGTGCTCTAATCGGCCTGTTTGGCTCTCCTGTTAGTAATGCCTGGCCTATTCACAACTTCACACAACATTATTGTTGACAATTCAGACCTGGAAATGAGGCTGATGCAACAGGGACTTTAAATGAAATCAAATGAACTCATAAAACATCCTGTATGCTCAAACAAACAGACACAGACGCCCCATTGTTCCCAGTAATGTGGGAGAAATGTCATCCTCGCCTGGCTGGCTAAAAACACCCCGTTGTTATTACAAGACTGGTATTCTACAACACATTGCCAGATGTTTCAGTTCATGTTCTCTCTGGCTAGAGGAACCACTCACAGATGTAGTAGTATTCTCGGCCTGGCCGGAACTCGAAGCCCAGCGAGAACGGTGTGAAGAGCTGGAATTTCTCGGAGAACTTGAGTGGTCCGTTGGGCGAGTGTGGTCTGTTGCACTCCCAGCGCTTGAAGCCCTTGGCCGTGTGGTCGCACGAGCTGTAGCCGTCGTAGTTGACCATGTAGAGCACGTAGCGTTCGGTCCGCTCCTCTGGCACTGAGTCCTCGTAGTGTGGGCAGTAGACGTCCAGGTAGTCGTTGATGCACACGTCAATGTGGTAGTCTCCACGGTGGAACCTGTGGGGAAATCACATAGAGGTCAGAGCGTGCACAACTCATACATACAGCATAAGAGTTTGTTCTTTAAACCTCAATCAAAAGCTCAAATGTTGTATTATTATAATTATAATGTATTACTATAATGTTTTATTATAATGTAATATTATTAGTAGTAATATTACAGTATTACGTATTATTATTATTATTATTATTATTATTATTATTATTATTGTTGTTGTTCGTGTTATTTTCTTGCTGTTCTTGCTGTTCTGCTGTCATGGCTTTTTAAAATGTGCATAGTATTTAGCACCTTGTCATTATTCTGCATTATTTTCAGCTCCATCAACACTGTGTCAGCCATTATTCAAGCCTTGCTGTTTGTTTGTTTGGCATTCATGCGCTGTCCTGTCCACCTCTAAATATAGCTGCCCTTTGTGATGCACTCATGCTTTTTTCTGCTTAGATTTGAGGACTCACTGCCTTTTCCAAGGCGCTAACATGGCAAATTGTAAGTTTATGTATTAAACATTCGATTAGGGCAGAGCTCATATTTCTGAGACCTTTGTCGTTTAGATGAGATGTGAATGACAGCACGGGGAAGGACAGTTGAGTTAAAGCAGCCAGCCTGAAGAGCAGAGACGTGCTAACTTGACAAGTCCCAAATTCGCTCCTAAAGGCTAATTCTAATTCTAATGCATATTTTCCATCTATCACAGGAGTTTCGTTTTGGCAGGAGGCCAGCGCGTGAGACCGACATGGATTTGATGGTGCGCCTCGCTGAAGCCTTAGCCTGTAAGATATATGGGGCTAAAGTGAGCATTAGCATGTCTTAAATAAGATCTTGAGCCGGCAAATCCTGCTGATGCGGCTCTTTCTCCCCCCCCCAGATGTTGACAAAGTGCCCAGCGACGACTTCCGTGACAGCTACATTCCCTCAAATGCAACTTCTAGGCTGCTGCCGCGGAGCTAGCTAGCCGCAGAACAGACACTGATCATAAATCACGGCTGATAGGAAGGGCAATTTTTCTTCGTCGTCCTCTCTTTTTGTAATTTCCATGGCCCCTACAGACAGATGTGTTTATAGAGCAGTGAGAGGGAGCAGCTTGCGTATACGGCAGGCGACGGCGTCTACGCCGAGATTCCAGGCGCCTCTTGTGTGAGTCACCTGACACAGAAACGCAGCAGAGGCGCCGCGGCTGTGGGACGTGAGAACACAACACAGAGAAGCTCCTCAGCTGCTTGTCCAATAGTGTGATCATCACACAAACCAGCGTCCACCAAGAGGTCAGAGCGCCGGATCTGTCCATCTCCAGAAAAACTCACGCCACAGCCATCCGGCGTGGGGTGTTAGAAAAGCTGAACTGTTCTTTAATCAAGGGCTACGGAAGCAGTACCTGAACCCACACACTGACCTAACACACACACACACACACACACACACACACACACACACACACACACACACACACACACACACACACACACACAGGTGCCAGCTCTGATACTGACCCCACACTGCCAAAGAGATGGAGGGTGCACAGAGCAGAGTTTTCCACTGGGCACCAGGCCTCTGGCTTGTTAGTGAGGAGTTTGGCTCAAACTTTTAATTGAGAAAAGTGGGCAGCCATGTCTGCTGCAAGCTGCATGAAAGAGCAGCTCCTCAAAGACAGACAGGAGGGGAGCAGGGGGGAGAGGTGATGATCAGATGGACATATGTCTACTCAAGAGCTTCTGAGCAGCACACACTTCCCTTTTTCCACTCACTCCATAGTTTTTAGCACTCTCCCTCGCTCACACCACACACACACACACACACACACACACACACACACACACACACACACAAACACACACACACACACAGCGGCACTCATGATGAGGTGGAAAGTGAACAGTAGCAGCACTATTGTTTTTATGGAGCGTGTTTTGCAGACTTGGCTGGGAGTGAACGCTGCTTGGCTCTCACTGACTCTTTAGATAGCCAGGCCAACAAAAATGGAACACATACATACTCACATACACACACACACACACACACACACACACACACACACACACACACACACACACACACACACACACACACACACACACCAATGTGATAACTGGGGTCTGGAGTGTTGTTAATTACAAGTCCTCTCCCCAGTGAGAGCCTGGACACACACACACACACACACACACACACACACACACACACACACACACACACACACACACACACACACACACACACACACACACACACAGAGGGTAACACACAGATATAACTGTCTAGCGACATATGGTGGAATAGAGCTCTGTCTTTGGGGGCTTCTTGTGGAACTGTGAACCACATTTAGAGTGTAAATAAACCTATTATGGAATGGAATATTATCACCTGTGTGTGTGTGTGTGTGTGTGTGTGTGTGTGTGTGTGTGTGTGTGTGTGTGTGTGTGTGTGTACGTGTATGACATGCCATCAGTGCCAATACATGACATTGAGATTGAAGCCTAGGCAAGTTCATCTCCTCACTGAATACAAGCAATAGACCAGGAGGTGGGTTAGAAATCAGAGAGCAGAGAGAGAGAGAGAGAGAGAGAGAGAGAGAGAGAGAGATGAAAATCACACTACAGTGATCCTCTATGCAGACTGGCACAGTGTGTGTGTGTGTGTGAGGTGTATGCTGATGGAAAGGAGAGGGGTTGGGGGGTCATGTGACCAGACCCATCACAGGCCAGTGGCAGCCATGTCCACTCTCAGCCCCCTCAAAGCTCAGGTCAAAGTTCAGCAGTGAGGCTGCCTCAAAACACTGACATCTCCCCTCACCTCTCTTCTCCTCTCATCTTCTCTTCTCTCTTCTCCTCTCTTCTCTCCTCTCCTCTCTTCTCCACTCTCTCCTCTTGTCCACACATACAGTATTCCACTCCCTCACTCACTTCATCTCTCTCTCTCTCTCTCTCTCTCTCTCTCTCTCTCTCTCTCTCTCTCCCCATCCCTGACGCTCCGTTCTTCTATTCCTCTGTTCTCTGTTTGTTTGAGAGGAACCAGACTGAGGTTCTGTGTTTACACACCGGCTTTCTTGGCATCGGTTCCTGTGAGGGAACACAGTGATCCTGAGAACCCATACATTATTATCCAAACAAAACACAGAACGCGGCCTGTCTGCTCGGAACACCACAGATCTTAGAAAGTGCCAGAACCAGTGTGTCCCAAAGCAAACATTTACTGTAGGAGAGAGTGATCGATTCTGTGAAAGCATTAAATCTGATCAGAAGAAGACACAGAGTAGAGAACATTCCAGAGCGTTCTACATGCACGTATAGTATAGTGTGATGGGAGTGCCAGAGGAGATCACAGACGTGCACTTTAGCTGCCAAATCGCTCTGAAATAGGAGCTCATTTGGTGGCTAAATAAGCCCAACGCATTCCTGCTCTCGCTATGCTCCAGCGAGGGGTCTGTCAGTGTCCGTCTCCTGTGTGCCAACACACACACACACACACACACACACACACACACACACACACACACACACACACACACACACACACACACACACACACAGACGCACACACACGACTCCCCGACATGCTTTGGTCTTCCTCTTTCTGCCCAAGTTGCTCTGCCATCTGGCATTACATATTTGTTGACCATGAGTAAGATTGAGTGTCTTTGCGATTCATTCTTTCCATGATCCAGTATTTGGAGCGCAGGAGTCGTGTTCCCAGCGGACACATTTATCCGCTGATCTGATGTTTACAGCGCTCATTTGTTGTGCTCAACGCTTGCCTGGCCTGTCTGTCTGCCTGCCTGCCTGTCGAGGGCTAATGGTTTTAGCGTGAGCCGCTGTTTGGTATTAGCGTGTTTTTGGTTCACCAGCGTTGGGGAGGACTGGGAGAGGTGTGGGGACGTATGGAGTGTCCTACCCTTGTGCCCTGACAGGGAGGGAGATTTATGGGACATACACGGTCAAACTCACACACTCACACACACACACACACACACACACACACGCACACACACACATTTCTTATTACGGCTGACTCTGCACCCACAGCAAGCACATGGCAGCCCTTTCTTCTTCATATAAAATCACACTGGGTGTTCTCCCACGCTTACTGAGAGTCCTTAACCCTATTTCCTCTCTGTCTCTCTCCACACACACACACACACACACACACACACACACACACACACACACACACACACACACACACACACACAGACACAGTCACACACATTCCAGCCCAGAGCCCAGTGAGACCGAGTCCTAAAAGTGGTGCTGCTGCTGTAGCAGCAAACGTGTAATTATCAGTTGTTAAATGGCCGACTGGGCTAATTGTCACATGATGATAATTGCACGTCTCCATAATGCTACAGCTGTTTGGGGTGCAGTGGGGAAGTGCAGCGCCAGGGATGGGGTCACTCACAGCCCACAGAAAGCTCTGGAAGCTCCAGCATTCCGTAATCAGCCCACACACACACACACACACACACACACACACACACACACACACACACACACACACACACACTGTGATTCACCAACAAACCCCTCACCTCCCTCCCACCATCCAGTTTGGAACATTTATTACCAGCTGATTATAACCTCGGAGCAGCTTCCAAATAGCCTTCACACACTCTCTCTCGTGGTCACACACACACACACACACACACACACACACACACACACACACACACACACACACACACACACACACACACACACACACACACACACACACAGACAGACACACAGATTGTTGCCTGCCACAACAATCCTTGATTGGCCTATTTCCATTGCAATTACACAGCCCAGCAAAGGCCCAGTCTGTGTCCAATAGCCTCCCAGCAGCTTCCAAATGAGTCTGCACCCGCCACACAACAGGACACACAGGGAGAGAGATGGACAGAGGAAGAGAGAGAGAGAGAGAGAGAGAGAGAGAGAGAGAGAGAGAGAGAGAGAGAGAGAGAGAGAGAGAGAAAAGAGAGACACACACACACACACACACACATTCAGAAAGGGTGTGATGGTGTGTGTGTGTGTGTGGACAGGAATAGACTCACAGAGCGAGATGATGAGACATGTTTTGGAAAGGAGAAGGGTGAGATGAGCAGTGACTGTCCACTCTAATAGCAGCTCGGTCCAGTGCATCTCCTCCTGTGTGTGTGTGTGTGTGTGTGTGTGTGTGTGTGTGTGTGTGTGTGTGTGTGTGTGCTGCCTGTTCTCTCCCCTCTCCCTGCCTGACCAGTGGCCAAAGCCCTAAACTCTCTAAACAAAGACAAAGCCTCTGCAACACTGGCCTCAAAGCCACCAGCTGCTCCTCTGCACAACACAAACATGCCTCTGTGTGTGTGTGTGTGTGTGTGTGTGTGTGTGTGTGTGTGTGTGTGTGTGTGTGTGTGTGTGTGTGTGTGTGTGTGTGTGTGTGTGTGTGTGTGTGTGTGTGTGTGTGTGTGTGTGTGTGAGTTGACTTGACTGAAAACATCCTCACTTCCTTCTCTTCTACTATGAATTGTTGCAGTTGCAGAGCCTCAGGCTCCTGGTTGACTGTGTCCCCTAGCAAGAGCAGGTTGAGTGTGACAGATGTGTGTGTGACAGACTGTGTGTGTTTGTGTGTGTGTGTGTGTGTGTGTGTGTGTGTGTGTGTGTGTTTGCCTCCAGATAGACTCCAGCCCTCAAACCCTTGTGGAGTAAACACACTGAAGACTGAAAGGCACTCACATGTCACCTGAGGAGACACACTCACCTGCTAGCCTGCAGCACTGGAATGTCCACAGGTGACAATCTACACCCCCCCCCCCTCTCTCTCTCTCTCTGTCTCGGTCTCTCCACACACTCCTGCCTGCTGCACCTGTACCTGAGAGGCCCACACCTGCTCCTCACAAGTACACACACACACACACACACACACACACACACACACACACACACACACACACACACACACACACACACACACACACACAGTCTCCCCTCTTCTTCATGCTGTCAATGTCCTCTCGATCATATCTCTCTCTCTCTCTCTCTCTCTCTCTCTCTCTCTCTCTCTCGCTCTGTCTCAAACTTAACACACACACACACACACACACACACACACACACACACACACACACACACACACACACACAAGCGAGTTGATCAGACCCGGCAGGCCAGGAGCACCTGGGTCCTTGTGCCCAAACAGCAGTGCTGACAGCTCTGTCAGATGAGGCCCTGATGAACAGGCTTTATTTGTCATTATTCTCTCATTTGCCCTCCCTAGCTCCTCATGACTCACAAATAACAGCTCCATTCTCCTGTCACAGAGATCTGTGTGTGTGTGTGTGTGTGTGTGTGTGTGTGTGTGTGTGTGTGTGTGTGTGTAAACCTGAAAGAGATGAAGATAGTGGCAGGGCTAACTCTCATCTTTTATTCAAGTCTCATCGGAGAAGATTAAATGTAATGGGAGGGATAGAAGCACCCACACCCACACCCACACACCCACTCACAACGCCCCCACCCTCCCCACCCACCCCCCGAAGATCCACCCTGTCATATCAGCCTCTCAGTGGGGTTAAGCGTTTGAGAGGCGTCAGCTGCATTTTCTCTCGCTGTGAAATTACTCAAACTCTCTCTCTCTCTTTCCTGCACTCTCTCTCTCTCTGTGTGTGTGTGTGTGTGTGTGTGTGTGAGTGTATGTGTATGTGTGTGAGTGTATCTCTCATGTGACACCCATAAGATTATTCGTCCATTCCTGCAGCTCGGGTCTGATAGTATAAAATCGATGGTCTGATGGAGCTCTAATGCTGGAGGCAGAGGGCTGTGGGCAGCAGCAGGGGAGGTTACATCAGATTAGAGCAGGGCTTCCAAAGTCACTTTAGGCCCTTTGATTCCTCATAACTTTATCACTGACACCCATGATTACTCCCAGTCCCTGCTCTCTCTCTCTCTCAATCTCTCCCTCCCTCCCTCCCTCTCTCTCTCCTTCGCTTGTCTTTGTTTCTCTCTGTCTCTTCTCCCGTACCATGACAGACAGACTGCTTTTTTTCCAAATAAAACTTCCAAAATAAATTTTATTTCCAGTTTTTATTGAGACAGCACGATATGCATCTCTGTGATTGTAAAGCCAGTCTGCAGGATCCTAAAGGCATTAAAAGGGAGCAGCATTTGTAATGTTGCCTTGGATGCAGACAAAATAAAGAAGACAGAATGTCACTTTATGTGATTAAACTCTTGTCTTGCCGTCTGCTTTTAAAGTGAGTGGCCTGTGGGCAGACAATCTGTCCCCCTCCCATGGCTCTCACTGTCTCAGGGCTGCCTACTGTATGGCTCTGCTCTCTTCACACTGGCACGGCCTCTCACTAGAGGTCAGTATGCCACTGCACACACACACACACACACACACACACACACACACACACACACACACACACACACACACACACACACACACACACACACCCACACACACGCACACATATCATATGGACCTGGTACAAGTAGATGCACACACACACACTTCTGACAGCAGTCCCAAAGTAGCAGGAAATGTAATTGAATTAGGAATGCTTTATTAGACTGCACCAAAGACTATAGACTGCACCCCTCGGTGCACTTGGGCAAGCCTCAACAGGTCAGCACCCACAACTTTACACTCTTTTTTTAATCAGCAATTTAAACTTTTTCACTCTCTCTGCCTCCCGCGTTTGCTCCCTCTCTCTTTAACTCTCTCTCTCTCTCTCTCTCTCTCTCTCTCTTTCTCTCTGTCTGTCCTTTCATGTTTTCCCACTGCTGTCTCCTCTCGGCAGTCTGCTGCTCACCCACAAGCACGCATGGGCAATTATGAGAAGGAGCGCTAACTGTGCTAAATATGGGGGTGGAGGGGAAGGCGAGAGGGGGGTGGTGGTGGTTGGAGTGTAAATAGCCCTGCTGGTGGTTGCCTCTGATGTGCCATTAAGCCGGGGTCACTGGAGGGTCACCTGCCCGCAGACCAGAACATTTACCACGGATCCAAATCAACAAGTCATCCCTCACTCTCAGCACACAACGACAGGGCTGCATTTCCGTCCTGACTCCCATCCCAGAGGTGCAGCACCCTACCTAGTTTATTTAGTTTATTTCCCCCCCCGTCAGGACAAATGGATCTTCCCAATCTAAACTCCTGGGCTGTGTCCCCCTGTGTCTTCATGAAGGTGTTTACGTTAGCCTCTTAGGACTCTTCCAGGACACGACAGACCCTTTCGGGGAATAAGCAAACACTGCACGCTGTACAAATAAAAATGGAACCTGCAATCACAAAGGCCAGATTACAAAATTCATCTCCCTGGCCATCATTTATTTGTCTGTGCATGCTATGCTGCCAGGCTCCATCATTAGGGAGATCAGCATTTACATTCCCCAGAGTTGAGTTCAAACAAAGCTTAAGAGGGCTCCAGTGTTGGCCTCTTACTGTAAGGGCTCAGTCTGCCTGCATGGGGAAGCTGCTCTAGTCTATGCCAATGGAACTGCACTCCAGACTCTCAGCAGACTCACCCCATGTCCCGGAGAAGTGCTGCACTCCCAACTCAAGAATGTGTCCCATAGTGCTTGAAGAACAGAGGCAGGACTCCACTTGAACTCCACAACACTCTCACAGGGACTCAGACTGACATGCACAGCATCCACAATTTAGTTTGACAAAAAGGACCTGGGAAAGGCCTTGCTAACTAGCGGCCCATTTATGTGTAAGTGTGTGTGTGTGTGTGTGTGTGTGTGTGTGTCTGTGTGTGTGTGTGTGTGTGTGTGTGTGTGTGTGTGTGTGTGTGTGTGTGTGTGTGTGTGTGTGGTGCGTGTGTGTGTGTGTGTGTGTGTGTGTGTGTGTGTGTGTGTGTGAGTCGGTCAGACCCACCTGTCGGAACACTTCCTCTGTACAGATGTGATCCCTGACACTTTCTGACTTGCGGACACATTTTTCTAATTAAGTAATCAGCCATGTCAGTGCAGGATGTGCCTTTGAACCACTGAATAACTTCTGGAAATTACCGGGGCGTTGGAAAATCAGGTAATAGTTGAATATTTCCTGTCTGTGTGTGTGTGTGTGTGAGTGAGTGAGGGGGGTTATGAGTGCTTGTGTTGTGAGTCCTCTGACTGACGGACTGAGTGAGTGAGTGAGTGACTGCTGGCTGAGCTCTCTCTACCTCTGGGTTATTCTGAGGTGTGGCTTTACAAACATGGCCGTCACCTTAGCTGGCTCACATCCCATCCCAAGCCCAGCCCAGTCCAGCCCTGCCCAACACCAGAGCGCTCGCTGCCCTGCGCTGTCTGAGGAGGGAATTA
>JAODXP020000019.1:38477716-38490216 GCA_027497455.2 Sardinella longiceps | reverse complement strand
ACTCTTTTATAAGTCTATTAGCTGGGCATTAACCACAGAAGCACACAGCCTGAATACCATACAGCCTAAACACTGCAGCTCCACACTGTGCATTATCAGAGCAATAAAAGCTAATCCAATGGTTTCTTTTGAATACAGTAAGATAGAATGGGTTGCTCTTAAGCAGTGCAACATGGACCCAAATCCTACCCATGCCATCCCAAATCCCCTATGAGAGAATCACTGCATATGGTTCCCAGCTCTGTAGCTAATGGATAAGTCTGCTAATATCCATGCAGGCCTTATGGGTGTCTGTGCCAGGGGCTTTAGTAGCATAAGGGCCGACTCTGGAAGGTTCTAATGTGTAATCAGTCCAAACAGGAAGAACAAGCACAGTGTGCTACTGAGAACATCCTTGTTCTTGCCTCGTGCTCATTTGCTAAACAAAAAGGTAGGTGCCTTCAGGGCCAGCAGGTGTACAGGTGAGCAGGTAAACAGGTGAGGTGGCGAAACGGCTGAGTCCATGACTAATGGCCCTCTCTATCATATATCACCATGGCTTTGGAATCTCAACAGCACTCTGTCTAAAAATGTGAAAAACAACTCGAAAGGTTAAAATTTGGCAAATGATGTGGAAAGTCTTTTGAATAGTTAGCAGTTCTTCACCTCTGACCCCACAAACAGCTGAATAAACAGAGAACTCATCCCTGTTTACACTAATATCCTCTTCCAGTTCCTGCCCCTCTCCCTCTCCCTCTCCCAGTCAACACAGCTCTGACTCCATGCACCTTTCTCCTCACACACACACACACACACACACACACACACACACACACACACACACACACACACACACACACACACACACACACACACACAGACGCATCTTAGAGCGTGTCCAATTGTAAGATGGGGCTGCCTTTACTGCATAAGCAGACATCAGTAGCCACCATGGGCAAGGCTGCGGAGCCGTGCTGTCACCCATTGGGAGCACAGAGGGTGCTGGGACTCCAGGTGTGACTGCAGAAAAGCAGTCTGGGAGGGAGACAGAGGGCAGGGAGGTTAGACACACAGGCAAGGGAAACAGAGGGACAGAAAATATATGAGAGAGAAAGAGAGTGTGTGTGTGTGTGAGAGAGAGAGTGACACAGAGAGAGAGAGGGAGAGAGAGAGAAATGGTGGGTGGAAAGGGAACTTACTTACCTTACCTTACTTCTCCTTCAGACAGACAGAATGGAGAGGATGATGCAACACTTACAGTAGCTCGCTCTCTCTCTCTCTCTCTCTCTCTTTCTCTCTCTCTCTCTCTCTCTCTCTCTCTCTGTGTGTGTGTGTGTGTGTGTGTGAGATATAAAGGAGATGGTGTTGTGTTTGTGTGACAATGAGAGTGACTCAGAGTACTGTAGTTCTGTGAGGCATCTTAGTCTAACTGCCACTCTACTGCTGCCAACAGCCAACACACATGACACCTCTCCTCCACTCAAACACTGTCACACACACACGCACACACACACACACGCACACACACACACACACACACACACACACACACACACACACACACACACACACACACACACACACATACACAAAGCCAACCATCCAGACACACACAACGGCTGGCACTCTCAGCATCCTCTCTCCCACTCCCACCTGTCTCTCAGTCCTCCAGTTAAAGAACAGCCCGCACACACACACACACACACACACACACAAACACACAGACACACACACGCACACAGGAACACACACAGGTGTGTTTGTTTGTGTGCAAACACAGAAGGTGAAGAGAGAGAGGGAGGTGTGTGTCTGGGCTCTCTCTCTCTCACACAAAGCTCTACACAACACTGGAATCTCAAGCTCTCACTCATGTGAATGAGATTTAGGAGGTCAAGCACAAAGTCAGCTTCACTCCAACAAAGATCCTCTCATTTGTCTAGCACACACACACACACGCACACACACACACACACGCACACACACACACACACACACACACACACACACACACACACACACACACACACACACACACACACACACACACACACACACACACCCCCTCTAAACACATTTGACCTCACACACCTGACCCAGTGTTATGTTTCTCCCCAGTAGCAGTGATCTAGAAGGATCTGCGGCCGTGTCACATTTAGCCGAGCGTAATGCTGTTTTGCGGAGGCCTGATGCTGCATGTTGACAGTAATGACAGGACAAACGAGGCCCACAGATTAAATCAGGCCTTATGTGGCCCGCTCTGACATATGGGACCAATCCACACTGCAGTGACCTCCGTGACCCCAGCACACAGCACACGCTACCAGAGGGGATGTGTGTGTGTGTGTGTGTGTGTGTGTGTGTGTGTGTGTGTGTGTGTGTGTGTGTGATATAGGAAGTGATGTCACATTGAAGAGGAGCGCTTGTGGTGCCAGTGCTGGGCATGGATACCCAGGGCTCAGACACTTTATGAGAATCCCCGTAAAAGAATGGGCAGCTGTTTCCCTGCGCCTTTCACCAAACCAATAAACACGCACGCACGCACACACACACACACACACACACACACACACACACACACACACACACACACACACACACACACACACACAATGGTAACATCCATTACCTCTGGGAGAACCAATACACACACAGCAACAAACAGATGCTTTTGTCCAAACCAACACACACACACACACACACACACACACACACACACACACACACACACACACACACACACACACACACACACACACACACACAGATGCATTTCTCCCCATGCACGCACACACACACACACACACACAGATCTCACAGAAAGCCAATAAACATGCCTGACTGTCTGGCCCTGTGCTTCCGGGAGGCAGCGTTGATCCAGGAAGAAACAGCTGTGACACGACAGCTACTGTTTCTCACACACCGCACATTCCCCAAAGAGCATTCACTCACGCACACACACATACTACACACGCACAAACATACACACTACACATAAACACACACACACACACACATTCACACATAGGCGGACAAAAACCAATACCCCCAAAATTACTTCAAACTATCTTTATGCATTTTCCTTTCTTCAACAACCCTCTCATTCTTCACTGTCACTCTCTCTTCTTTTCTCTTTCATCTCTCTCTCTCTCTCTCTCTCTCTCTCTCTCTCTCTCTCTCCTCCCTCTCTCTCTCCCTTTCTCTCTTTCCCCTCACATGAAACGGCTGTTTGGCTGCACAATGCAATGACTGTAACTTCTGATAAAAGTGTACGATGGATGACACAGCTCCATTGTACGAATGTCAGCCTGAGGGCAAATTCAAACACACACACACACACACACACACACACACACACACACACACACACACACACACACACACACACACACACACACACACACACACACACATTTTTCATGTGTGATGTGTACGTACTTGAGCCACTGATGCAAAGCACTGATGAGCGACAAACTCAGAACCGTGAATAAAGACTGACACCTCTCTCTCTCTCTCTCTCTCTCACACACACACACACACACACACACACACACACACACACACACACACACACACACACACTGACAAAGCCTCTCTACCTAAATCTCATCTCACCAAGCTTCATTTCCCCTCATGAGTGATGAGTGGATCAAAGACACATATGCACACTCACATACTCACACACACCTGTTCACACATGCTCAATCCCTGACACACACACACACACACACACACACACACACACACACACACACACACACACACACACACACACACACACGTGTATGTGCTGCATTCCTCCCTTACCCACTCACCCTATCACTCTGCACATGTCCTATTAAAACCTCGAGGCCTCTCACAGCTCTGAGCTTATTAGTGAGGCGGCAGCACACACACACACACACACACACACACACACACACACACACACACACACACACACACACACACACACACGCGACAGGAATGTGTCAGGTACCAAACACCAGGGGCCACACACGCTGCCTTGGCCTACACCCTCCATGGACACCCCACTGAATAAAGGATGGAGGGACAGAGAGGAAAGGATGGAGAGGAAAACATAGAGGAGGTGAAACAAGAGAATGAAAAATGAATGAGAAAAAGAAAAATGGAGGGAGAGAGGAGAGGAGAGAAGAGACGGTGACATGACTCCATCTCTGGCTTTATCTATGCCACTTTATCTCAGCACATCTCAGCGCTTCTGATCAGTGAGCGGCTGTCATCTCTGTGTGTGTGTGTGTGTGTGTGTGTGTGTGTGTGTGAGAGAGAGAGAGATCTCTCTGCCCATCTCGCGCCCTCCTCCCTGCCCAGACCCCTCCTGCCAGCTGCTGATAAGCGTGTGGGCAGTGGAGGCGGCAGGGTGCCAGGGCCAATGCCCAGTGCCCACGCCTCTGCCCAGCACTGCAGCCTGCCAATGGCCCATCAGCCTGACAGCAGCCCCGACACACACACACACACACACACACACACACACACACACACACACACACTCACCCACGGGGAGGACAGCACCCAGAAATAACTCACTGTGTCACTGTGTGTGTGTGTGTGTGTGTGTGTGTGTGAGTGTGAGGGAGATAGTGTGTGTACTCGAGCAAGAGATAGATAGCGAGAGCTTCAAAGAGCAAGAGACATGACAAAGAATCAAATTATGTGTGCAAGAGAGAGGAAGTGTGATACACCGTGCTTGTTTGTGTGTGTGTGTGTGTGTGTGGACACTTATACATTGTGTCTGAGCGTGCGTGCGTGTGTGTGTGAAGAAGACTTCTACATTGTGTGTGCGAGTACAGTGTGTGTGTGTGTGTGTATGTGTGTGTGGGTGTGTGTGTGTGTGTGTGTGTGCGTGAGTCTCTGACTGGGCTGCCAAAGCCTCCTGCTGTGGTGGCCGCTGCTGCTGAGGCTGATGTGCTGGTCCAGCTGTGTGTGTGTGTGTGTGTGTGTGTGTGTGTGTGTGTGTGTGTGTGTGTGTGTGTGTGTGTGTGTGTGTGTGTGTGTGTGTGTGTGTGTGTACTGCCACTGTGCTACTCCTCCAGCTCCATCTATCAGTGCTGGGGGCAGGAAAGAGAATGGCAGAGTAGAGTAGAGTGCCGAGCTCCTGCAGCCTAGCCTCCCTTGCTACAGTACTCTACCCTGGCACACCAAAGCTGGCCTTCTGATGGAACACACACACACACACACACACATACATGACAGCGTATCTCCAGTTCATATGCATGTCCACACCAGCAGTCCTGTATGCAGTGTGCATCTGACCAGCAGCGAAACCCAATCCTCACACACTTACATCTGCTTAATGGCACACAAAGCTGTAGAATTAAAGCTGCTGGTGCCCAGGGAGCCATTCATATTTATCATTCCAGGCACGCTGGGCAGGAAATAATTCAATCTAAACAGCGGTAAAAGCCTTGAGTTGCAGCAAAGTGGCAGGGAGAGACTGGGAGAGAAAAAAAATGATCTGAAAGAAAATTGCTGGACGCCTAATTTGTTCATGGCAGCTAATAACCAGGAGAAACCCTTGTGTGGCTCCCTCGCTCATCATCCCCAGAGAGCCAATTACCATAGAGAGGCCACGGCACGCTCCCTCCGTGTGGACGGACCCACCGACCCACTCCATCCCTCCGTCCCCGCATCCCTCTCTCTTCCTCTCCTCTCTCTCTCTGTATCGCTACCTCTCCTCTCCATCTCTCCCACGCATCAGTCCGTCCGACTTCACCATCACACAGGTCTGAGCTCAGTAAACACTGGTTATTTTTATGTTAGTTGGTTGCTTGATTGTCTCTGTGTGTGTGTGTGTGTGTGTGTGTGTGTGTGTGTGTGTGTGAGTGTGTGTGAGAGTGAGATAGAGAGAGAGAGAGAGAGAGAGAGAGAGAGAGAGAGAGAGAGAGACAGAGAGAGAGAGAGAAGGCCAGCTGATGTTTAAGTCTGGCATTAGGCAGTGAAGCGCTGCTTGATAATGCTTGTTAATATGAACACACCGCTCACACTTGGACACTCTCTTCAGCTGTGGGAGAGCACGGATAATTGGGCCCCATTACAAAGTTTCTTTTCTTTCTCTGCAACATTTCCACTTTCTCTTTCTCGTTTCTCCCTGCCTCCTCTCCACCTTCGCACCCACACACACACAAATGCACCCGCACGCGCACGCACACACACACACACACACACACACACACACACACACACACACACACACACACACACACACACACACACACGTAACCACACAGAAAGATTTCTTATCAGCTAATCAGAAGATAACTGGGAAAACCAGGCAATCTGATTGTATTGGACTGGATTAAGTCATATTTGCATTCTGATGTGAAAGTAAAAGTCTCTCTCTCTCTCTCTCTCTCTCTCTCTCTCTCTCTCTCTCTCTCTCCTCCCAGTAATTAGCAGGGCCCAGTGTCCCTTGGGGCCGCATGGAGGCATATGCTCCCTAATAAGCTACAATAACCCCTCTCCAATCTCCAGCCTCAAACCAGCACTGACAGGGCCACTAATTACAATCTGATGGGCCCTTTTAATGAAAAAGGGAGAGATAGACAGTGAGAGAGAGAGAGAGAGAGAGAGAGAGAGAGAGAGAGAGAGAGAGAAAGAGGGGGATGGATGCAGTGTCGAGAGAAGGTAAAGGAAAAAGTGTGCGCATATGTGTGTATGAGTGAGTAAGAGAGAGAGAGAGAGAGAGAGAGAGAGAGAGAGAGAGAGAGAGAAAGAAAGAGAGAGAGAAAAAGAGAGAGAGAGAGAGAGCAGAGGGATGAGATGAGATGAGGTGATCCACGTGACGTTTGCTACTAGCCTGGTTCCAATTACACTGCTGCCTGGTTTGTGTGACCCGAGGACAGTGTGGGGAAACGGAATGCCCAGCCACTTCTCTCTGAGTGTGTCCCGTGGAAATGTGATTAGCGCTCATTAGCCTGCGCTACATCTGGCCCTGGTTAAAGAGGAACCTTCTCCTGACACACACACACACACACACACACACACACACACACACACACACACACACACACACACACACACAGAGAGCACAGGGGATAAGAGACAGAGAAAGTGTAAAGCTATAATCCAATACCTCAGCACATAGTTATGGTCCGACAAGGACACTTTTCTTTCCCAAAAATGGGGGAAGAATAAAAAGGTAATAAAATAAATTTAGGCTTTAAAAGAGAGAAACTATCAAGTATTACCATAACTCAGAGGCAGCTAACAATCCCCTGATTCCTTTCTCCCACAAGTCCCTTCACAGTGGTTTAGCTAACAGCTAATGCTCTGTCCATCTCTCATGTGTGTCTATCTTTCGCCATAGAGCCGTCTGTCTGTCTGTCTGCCTACCAGTGTGTCTGTTTGTACACTAAATAAGCCTTCATATGCATCTGCCTCTCTCAACAAACTCAAAACCATAGACACTGCTCTGTCTGTTTGTCTGTCTGTCTGTCTGTCTGTCTGTCTGTCTCCATCTCTCTGCAGTAGCTCACAGTTCAAGTGAGGAGAAGCAGCCGTTAGCACGGCAGATTAAAATGTCCAAAAGAGTGTGAGAGATCCCAGCACACCCAAGTGACCCTTGTGAAAATGTTCTCAGGCTAAATACATGTTTTATTCAGGCCTGGCTGCTCAAATGCAGAAAGCAAAACCACTAACAACTTTATAAATGGATGAAAATGAACACAGGGGTGTCTCGTCAGTTGAAGGTGAAGTGCACCTGTGTTTGCCTTGAGGCAAAATGAGGCGTGGGGGATTCAATTAAGATGCAAGTTCATTTGGAGTGGTGTTTGTGTGCGTGTGTGTGCTGCAGCTCTTTAGAAAAGTTTGGGACAAACTTTAAAGTCTCAAATATGGAAGTAATGGACCACAATATTTCAGCGACCACTAAAACCACCGCATAAACAATGGGTAGTGTCCATCTCAATCAAAAAAAAAATCAGAAAATCATAACTTTGTCAGTTTTCCTCTCAAAATAGAAACCGCAAGTCTGAAAAGACCCAGTAGGGGAATCCAATTTTGGCAATTTGGTCTTTAAAGCTGATTTGGACCTGTCACATGCTGGAACATGCTGGCATCTACTCGGAGAGTTAAGAACGCTTAAATAGGATATGAAATCTAAGACTTATTTTAAGACCACCACCGCCTGTATGGCCATCAATGTGTCTAAGTGATCTCACCACTATTGCGTTTCAATGAACTAAAAGCTTGCAAACACCAAAGCTTGCCAACTAAGCTGGTGTTTACATATGACTCGTTCTGCATTGGCATGAATGTTGCAGCATAAAAAGCCTCTCCCTGTGCCCATGTGCCCATGTGACAAGTGGGTGCCATTCTGTGTGAGTCAGTCTCCCCCACGGGAGCAATCCAGCTCTCCACTCCATCAGCGGCTCACAGTGGAGGATCCCTTCAGCTCTCGCCTGCCTCTCTCTCCGTCACGTCCGTCATAATCGCCAGCCGCTCATCCATCCAACCCCCAACGCCTCCTCACACACACACACACATACACACACACACACACACACACACATACACTCCACCTCCAGGCAGGCATCTCTGACGGAGTGAAGGGGCAGAAATTGAAAAGTGCAGCGAGGCGGGGGGGAATTTCACGCGTGGCTGCGGCGACGGCTGCGGCAGATTCCCTCCTCCTCCACCACCACCACCAGCACCACCTTCCACCCACCCCCTCACCCCCACCACCCCCCGACGCCTCTCGTCCCCACCCCTGCTCCGTGCCCAAAGCGAGCACGCTGGCTAATTAGTTTACTGTGTTTAATCAGCGCGCCGCTGCTCTTTTAATCTCATCCGCCTGCCTGCCACGCCGAGCCCAGTCGAGTCGAGCCGTGCGCCCAAAGCCACTCGTACATCATCTGCAGATTTGGCTTCGTCCTGCGTCCAGCACACCGCTGCTCCATAGCCTGTCTGTCTCTCTGTCTCCAACCCCCGGGCCAGAATTAGCATCAAGTCAAAATGCTCAACGCAATTCAATAAAACAAAGAGGGGGGAAATCATTCTTTTCAATAACCATAAAGCTCTATACATAGGGGGAAACACACACACACACACACACACACACACACACACACACACACACACACACACACACACACACACACACACACACACACTTCAGAGTGGCCAGAAGGTGAGAAATGTAAGACGTAACCACTACAAGTGGCCAAATGAAACTTTGAAATGTCATAGCAAATAGGGGTGTGTAGCCTGTGCAAAAAGGTCATTTCTATAAGGTTTGCTGCCAGCTGATATTGGGCCATAGCAGCCGAATGGAGTTTATGGGTCACAAGGCAGCCATAAGTAGAGCTGTGGCCATGCACTGTGACAGCTAGGTGAGACTCAGGCCAGCTCTTAACATTTGACTTCCAAGCCATTATTACACAGCATATAAAGCATGCTCTGGCCATTGGAAGCAGTGTGTGTGTGTGTGTGTGTGTGTGTGGTAATGCAACCTAGCGCAGGTGTTTGATGTGGGTTTGTGTGGGCTGGAACAGGAGTGAGCGAGGCCTATTAGCCGGGCAAACACTGAACTTAAGCCTTCCTGGAGCGCAGCGATGGTGTCACATGTCTCTCAACACCTCCTGTGTGTGTGTGTGTGTGTGTGTGTGTGTGTGTGTGTGTGTGTGTGTGTGTGTGTCTGCTCCACTCCACTCTCTCTGGGAATGAAACCGCCCTCTGTCTGCATCCCTTATCTCTCCCTCTCTTTCTTCTTTCTCTCTTTCCTTCTCTCACTCCCCGACCCCTCTCTCTCTCTCTCCCTCTCTCTCTTCCTCCCCCGCATCTGCCTGTTTCAAGCTTCTCATTCTCACATTCTCATTTCTTTCTTGCTCTCTATCAACTACAGACATTTCCTTCCCTCTCTCTCTCTCTCTCTCTCTCTCTCTCTTTTTCTCATTAGTGCTATTTTTCACACATTCACACATTCTCCAGATGAACTCTAGAGCACATGCGGCTGACGGAAGTGTTGCTGGGGCTGGAGCTGGGGCTGGGGAGAGAGCTGGGGCTGGGGCTGGACTGGGGCTGGGGCTGGGGCTGGGTGAGGTGTGCACCTGCTGCTGAGCTCCTGGGAGAGGAATGCTGAGGTGTCGCTTCGCTCCCACAGGTGTCTCTCTCAGGTGAGGGCCTCAGGTGCGGCTCAGGGCCACACTGGAGCTCAGGTCACAAGGAACACACTGCCAGGCCCTCTGTGTGTGTGTGTGTGTGTGTGTGTGTGTGTGTGTGTGTGTGTGTGTGTGTGTGTGTGTGTGTGTGTGTGTGTGTGTGTGTGACACCGATACGGGCTCAATTACAAGAGACCCGAGTCAAGCACCTGGTTAACAAACACCTCCTACATTAGACGTGTGTTTTAAAGGCCAGGGACATATGAGAGTGTGAGTGTGTGTGTATGTCTGCGTGAGTGTGTATGTTTGTGTGTGTGTTTGTCTGTCTGAGAGTGCTGTGAAAGAGAGACAGAGAGAAAGAGAGAGAGGGAGCACACTCACATGAGTGAAAGAGAGACAGAGAGAGGGAGAATGAGAGAGGGAGGGAGATTGCAGACAGAGGACAGAGATGCTGGTTACAGTTACATTCTGTGCTCTCCACCCATACCTGCAAGCTACTTGAAGATTGTGTGAAATCAGAAATTTCACATTACCTGTCACACACACACACACACACACACACACACACACACACACACACACACACACACACACACACACACACACACACACACACAAAAGAGACACTGTCCCTCTGTCTTTTTCTCTCCTCCCAAAAGCCTGAGTGTGATTGAGAGCTGCGGTCCTGTGCAGGCTGTGTGGAGTGTCAGTCATGAGAGTGAACTATCCAACCCTCCATCAGATCTCACACAGGCCCTTTCATCTCATCTTGTCTCGTCTCGTCTCGTCGCATCTCATCTCGTCTCGTCTCCTTTAGGAGGAAATGTGGCGTGGATTCCTGCACTGTCGCGCCTTATGTCAGGCCTAATGCCATGTTTTGGGTTAAACACAGCCTCTTGCCATCCTCCTCCCCCCATGTCTATCACCCCACTCTCTTCCCTCTATCACCCCACTCTTCCCTCTATTCCCCCACTCTTTCCCTTCTATCACTCCATTCTCTCCTAAATCGCCCCAGTGGCTGCAGGGCTTGTGGCAGCAGCTGCAGCTATAGTGCATAGGAATGTACCTAACGCAAAAAAAGGTAAATAAAAATGAGAGAAAGAGAGCAGGACAGTGAAACAGAGGGCAGGAGAATGAAAGAGAGAGAGAGAGGGGGGGGGGACAAACAAAGGAACAAAGAGAGGAAAAGAGTGGAGAAATACAAAGAGAGAGGCCATGTCACCTGCTTCCCTGTGGCTGTGGCTTGACTAGAGCACTACTGAGCAGTGACTGTGTGTGTGTGTGTGTGTGTGTGTGTGTGTGTGTGTGTGTGTGTGTGTGTGTGTGTGTGTGTGTGTGTGTGTGTGTGTGAAAGACATTTCATGAGTAAGGCTTGACAGGCATGGCAGGAGGCAGGAAGGAGGAGAGCAGAGCAGGTGTGAACAAGTGACTGAGAGAAAGAAAGAAAGAGAGAAAGAAAAAAACACACTGAGCCAAAGACTCAACTGGAAAAGCAAAACAGGTATGGGAGGATACACCTGGGTGCTTTAAGAAACTCCAAGAGCTTCAGGTTATGTGTGACTGTATGTGTCAGTTTGTTTGTGTGTGTGTGTGTGTGTGTGTGTGTGTGTGTGTGTGTGTGTGTGTGTGTGTGTGTGTGTGTGTGTGTGTGTGTGTGTGTGTGTGCAGGAATAGGCTCAAGCGGATCTCAGCCAGCCGCGGGGCATGTGCACTTGGGCACTCTCAATCAGAGAGAGGATATGTCTCAGGGCTCACAACCAGCTGCTGCCAAGACTACAAACATCCAACATTTCTATGTGTGTGTGTGTGTGTGTGTTTGTGTGCACATGTACGAGAGTGTGTGTTTGTACGTGTGAGTTTCTGTGTGTTGATGTGCTTCATGAACATTCTCTCTCTTCCATCTCTCTTTCTCTCTCTCTCCACACACACACACACACACACACACACACACACACACACACACACGCAGGGATGTGAGCAATTACCTAGAGTCATGGGGCTGGCTCCCAAAGGCAGCAGAGCGAGGTGTGGGCTAATGGATTTCCTCCTGTTTCAGCCACTTTATCTCCAGCAGTTATCAGCCATTGCCCAGATAAGACACTATACAGACAGCCATGGGCTTTGTGTGTGTGTGTGTGTGTGTGTGTGTGTGTGTGTGTGTGTGTGTGTGTGTGTGTGTGTGTGTGTGTGTGTGTGTTGTGTGTTTCTCTCTTGTCAATGTGCGCTTGTCTATATATTTGTGTGTGTGTGTGTGTGTGTGTGTGTGTGTGTGTGTGTGTGTGTGTGTGCATCTTTACTTAACACCTCAGGTCTCCTTTCGGAGGATGCAGAGAATTTCCTGTGCAGGGAGCAGAGGGCTAGAGACATGTGGAGATGGATGGGTGAGAGGGGAGGTCAGGGTGGAGG
>JAODXP020000019.1:38470216-38472716 GCA_027497455.2 Sardinella longiceps | reverse complement strand
CAGAGGATTGTGAGGAGACCAGAGAAGACGGAAAACCATTAGAACCGGATCCTTCTCTGGGAGGAGCGAATGAGCACGCACACATGCACACACACACACACACACACACACACACACACACACACACACACACACACACACACACACACACACACACACACAGGCAGTGATCACCTGAGGGCAGGATGGGCCTTATTTGTGGCTTGTCTGCAGCACTGGAAACGTGTGTGTGCACATTGTGAAGGAAAGCTGACACGGACAGGGGAGGCCATGAACAAATTCTCCGACTGGTTATACAAGAGCAGAAAGAGTATCTCTCCCTCCTCTCTCTCTCTCTCCCCCTCTCCCTGTATGTGCGTGTGTGAGAGAGACAGAGCAAGAGATCATGTTGCGGCTACAGCATAATAGAGAAATATCATGCTTACCGAGGGCCAATCTCCAAAAGCCACAAACAACTCCAGAGCTATTCTCCACATATTTATGCTAATTGCGGTGTCTTTTGAATGCACTTTGTTTCTCATCCTAACCAAATTCCCCCTGAAGGGAGTGTACAGTATGTAACGTATGAGACCTCATACCTGCAGTGCAGATGGTGCTCCCTCTCTCCCTCCCTCTCTCCCTCTCCCTCTCTCTCCCTCTCTCCCTCAATTACACTCCCCACTTGCACGCAAACACACTGTAAAGCAAAGCTGCTTTTCCTCCGTAACTTGAACTCACCCACAGCTCTATTTATTCATGTCATGATAACGTGTTCAGCGATGCTGGCTGTGGCTGTGGCGGGGGTGGCGGAGGCTGCGTGCGAGGGGGCTCTCAGGGGGCTGAGAGACATCATTCCTCACGCCTCGTCCCAAGGGATGCTGGGGCCGTCGGCTCGGTACAACTCAGCTGAGCAGCGCAGCGTAGCGTAGTTTAGTGTGGTGTGGTGTGCGGTACGGTGAAGCGCGGCGTGGGGAGGCCTACTGTAGCGCTGGAGCGCCGTCTGAGAGGAGCACAGACAGGAGTTGTCAGCGTCGCTCTCAGACTGTTGACATTCCTCCTGGGCTTTGTTTGACAGTCTCGTCTCGTCTCGTCTCGTCCGCCATGGGCTCCAGAGGAGAGCGAGCGAACAGTAAGCGATGGTCTTTTGGCGTCGCCGGAACGCCGGTGCTACCGTGGCAAAGGCAGGATTCGGCGGTGACAGTTTGCCAACGGAGGAATGTGGTGACAGAGAGCGTGGGTGCACTGTCAAAGCCCAAGAGGGAGAGAGTAAGATCTGACGACAAGATGAAGGGGAACAGGTGACAACAGAAACTCTCCATCAGGTAACTCTCAGAACTGTTCTTTGGAGAGGGGATGTTCAACAGCAAACTGGAACAGAAGCAGACCATGTGCTGAGTTAAACCCCAGGGACACACACACACAGACACACACACACACGGACACACACGGACACACACACAAACACTTGAGCATAAATGCAAAGGCGGATGCAAGCCAATGTTTGCAGGAGTGTCTTTGTGTGTATCCGTCCAGCAGCCCCGCTGTGAGAGAGCGCCCAGTGAAGCACAGACGTGGCTCCTGAGAGAGAGACGCCACAGGGGGTGGGAGAAGGAGGCGGCAGTGACGGTGGTGGCGGTAGCGGCTAAGAGCGCTGGTGTGGGGCCCAGTGAAAGCTAGCAGAGAAGCTTATCATGTCCTTTGGCAGCGGGACCGGCCGCCTCTTCTTCCCCACTCCCAGTGCAGATCTGTGGGCCTGACACATGCCTCTCAGCCGCGTGCCGTGGCGTGGACTCCACTTCATTGGCCCACTTAGGCCTGAGAAAGCATAGAGAACTCAAGGGGGGGGGGGTATGCTACTAAAATGCAAACAATTCACATGAGAACACAAACACACACACACACACACACACACACAAGCACACACATACACACACATTTTTATTGAAACCCCTTCACTGCATTGTGCTGACAACCACAAACCTCATGTTTGCTTAATGCATATTCAACCCCTATCCCAGGGCCAGAGAGAGAGAGAGAGAGAGAGAGAGAGAGAGAGAGAGAGAGAGAGAGAGAGAGAGAGAGAGAGAGATAGCGAGGGAGCATGTGAGAGGGCAGAGAGGAAGAGTTTCCTGACTGTTTTACAAGCAGCCGGACATCATAATGAGAGCACTGGGTTTTATTTCCATTTTCAGATAACAGTCATATTACCGCCGCCGCCCGCTTTTACACCAGTCAGCAGAAGAGGAGCAAAGAGGAAAACACTGCTGATCTGTACTCATGAATGAGGATGAGTGTGTGTGTGTGTGTGTGTGTGTGTGTGTGTGTGTGTGTGTGTCTGTGTGTGTGTGTGTGTGTGTGTGCTGATAGAGGTTGAGAGAGGCTCAGCGGGAGAATGAGAGAGGAAGTTTATGTTTGTGTGTGGATTATACTGCATGTTTATGAATGTAGGTGTGTGTGTGTGTGTGTGTGTGTGTGTGTGTGTGTGTGTGTGTGTGTGTGTGTGTGTCTGTGTGTGAGCACA
>JAODXP020000019.1:38445216-38467716 GCA_027497455.2 Sardinella longiceps | reverse complement strand
GGGTGTTTTCATGTAGCATGATAATGAGATGATGTTTTCACTTTATCTTCATTCAAGAATTAGCATTTGGTAATCCTGTATCTGTTGTAAAGAGAAGCCGGGAGGTGACTGTGAATGAGGGCCTGGACGACAGTGGCAAACTTTAATCCCTGCCTCTACGACAGCCACATTAGAGGGCTTGCAATAATGGACAGGAATTATCAGGATAACTTTAGCATTAGCCTCTAGCCTAATTTGGTTATCTGTAATTAGCATTAGAGGCTACCGGTAGCTAGTTAGCATTAGCCACACTGTAGCTCTAGCCAGGGCGGAGCTATAGGGGGGGCGGGCACGGCCACCGCCCCTGGGCCCAGGGCCCTCCCACTATGGAGGAGGGGCCCCTTCATCAACCTTCAACTGCATCACGAAAATTTCCTTGACCACACTTTAGTTACATTGCAGCAGACAAGTCTGAAAACGGTGGAAGTCCTCAGTTGTGCATTACATTATATACCCCTTGTCTTTGCTTATCATTCTTATCATGGTTACTTATATAAAAAAAAAAATAATAATCTTTTAAATTCCTTAAAGACACTTAAAATAAACTAAATTACAAGGTTTTCGAGCAAAACTAAGCTGTTATGTATTTAGAATGGTTGTTTTTACATTTTGCAATTTGCAAAAAGTGCAATGCATGATGGGTAGTTTAGTATGAAAGCCATCGTCCTGCTGCGTCAGCTGTCAGTGGACTAGGGAAGAGGTGCGCATGGCTTCTCTGTTGGTTGTGTACGAGAATATGTACGGATGAAGCATGTTTAAAAGTAAAAGCGGGACACAATAGAGGATGGACAGAATAATAAAGAGAAGGCAATCTTTAGACCTCTTTGAGTTTTTAATTCACCGTCTGCTTCTACTAGTTGTGAACATGACTCAGTTCCCTGTCCCTGTGCTAACACTGGCTGTAGCTCTGGCCAATGTAGAGAAGGGTTAGGAATGTGGAGAGGGAGATTGAGAATCAGGAAATTGTTTGTCAGTCATTATTTTGTAACCAGCTCTCTCATTGGCATGTTAGAAATTGTGCATTGTTTGAAATGAAAGAAATCTCTGTTTTTTATTTGATTGTTTTTAAATAATGTTTTAAAAAAGCAATGCCTTCTGGGAGCATCAAGGCAGAGTAGCAAAACAACTCTTCATTTGGAAACTGAAAGTCATCTAGCCACAGTTAGGAGAGGTTGAGCTGGCCAGGCTAAAAAAATTAACAGGGGTTCCAAGCAACACAAGGGGGAGGGAGCGGAGCAAAAACGAGACAAATTGAAGAGAGCACTGTTTACTGATAGCGAAACATGCACGAAATTGTCAACTCAATTGCAGCTTTAGCTAGCTGCACTAGTAGTAGGCTAGTAATGACACTGCTATCCATAGACAAGGTTGTGGAGAAGAGCAAGCTGTCTCGTATTTCGTTAACTGCATGAAGGTAAGACTCAGGTTTTTATTTGAGCGGCTGGCTCTATGTTTTATATGCATTGGTGTGTCATTGTTTTGGTGCAGTAGTTTAAAGCATGGATTATTAGCATGGGCTACTAAATGAGCTCTTGAACTAGCCGTTTCCGTGTGTCAAAAAAATATCTGTGAACTGTGAATTGCGTGCGCGTGTCCCTGTTAGCCACTTATTGGAAATATGGAAGTGCAAATACCAGGGCTGTTTTTTGTAATGTGGTTGGTTGTATTATTATGCCTTAAAGTAGGCTACATGCCGAATGGACACATTACTGAGCGATATACATTGTTCTGTCTGAATTGTTGTAGAGATTATTTCAGCGCCGGCACCTATGTGCGCTTGGGGGTGCGTGCGTGCGTTTTGGGAGTGGGTGGGGGGGCCCGTTTGGCGTTTTGCCCCGGGGCCTTAGGTTCAGTTGTTCCGCCACTGGCTCTAGCCCATATGTTGTTGATTTAGTGTCCAGGCTCCTTTATGGAGTGCTATGTCAGACCTGAGGGAGGTGTTGGCAGCCCACGGGGGCTTAAAGGCCTACCTCTAAGGTTGGATAGATGAAAAACATTTAAAAAGCAGACAAACATGAGTTTATTTTACTTACTGTTAATGGAGAGTGAATTTGAGCCCTCGTGAAAAATGAAAGTCAGTGTGGAAGTTGAAACGAAATACACAAAGTGTTATTTGGATGTGGTAAAGAGGCATGGAAACTGCCTGACATGGCATGGAGGCTGAGAACCAGACCTCTGGCTGCTCAACACTCCACTGATTAGAAACACAGCTAGGCTACAAGCCTCTGACACAATAGCTCCCACACTATTAGAGACTTGCAACCAGTTACGTCAACACACATAACTACTGGCACATGCGATGAAAAAAAAACCTCACTCACATACAAACAAACACACACACGCACATTTGTACACAGAAGAATGCCACTCTGAGCTGCAATGTCTGGAAAACACACACACACACACACACACACACACACACACACACACACACACACACACACACACACACACACACACAATAATAACCCAGCTTCAAAGGCTGGCCTTGGCCCTGTGAGGTGGCCCTGGTCAGGGATAGCCTGAGGAGAGAAGAGAGCCCAACGGGAGAAGAATCCCATTAATGTTTAAAAGGTCAGCATGTCCCTCAGTGGCCCTCTGAGCCTACACTCACACTGCAGCCCAACACTGACAGCCATGATACACACTCCCTGCTCACACACACCATACATACACTGCCTCCATGGGAATGACACAAAGATATAAACCAACACAACACTAGTGCAGACACGGAATTAAAAATGAAAATTTATTCCAGCTCCCTACAGTGCAGTAAGTTAATTGCTCTTGGTAGCAATTCTGGAAAAAGGGACTCATTTTATCAAATTGATGCAATTATCCCTTCGAAAGCAACGAATAAAATGAATGAATGACTCGAGAAATCAACATTTTCTGTCAGCGTGAAGAAGCTGAGAAACAGTCTGGGATTGTGCCACACAGTCAGCGCCTCACCTCAGACGCTCAGCCTGTCTCTCCGCGCTGCTGCTGCTGCTGCTGCTGCTGACGCAGACAAGCGGGATTATTTACCACTTTTGTTTTTCCACCCCTCTCACCTCCCAATCACCGGGGACGCAAACTCACAAACCCAAACAGTGCTTCACTCTCTCTTAGCAAAGCGCCGCCATTGCACCTAGTTTACAATAGTGCCTTATCTAAGTGTTCTCAGGTGGAAATGCCTGCAAAATATTTACTCGCCGTTCTCTCAATGCTTCACCTCAGCGGTGAGAATGAGCGGCCATTTATCCAAATATTGTTTGCAACTTGAGTGCAGCAGCACTTGTAGATAGGCATCTGTCCTCTCCCTCCCTCCCTCTCTCCGTGAGGAGCTAGTGTTACCCTCTTGAGTAGAGCTGTCTCACAGCCGCCATTATTAAGCTTTCATCAGAGGCTCTTTGTGAGCGCGCCACCGCAGAACATCCCCAGGCCCTCTGATTGGCAGAAAACCACCACGGAGGAGGATGCAGTTGGGGGCCTGCCTGGTCCCTCAGAAAGAGAGAGAAAAGAGACAGAAAAAAAGATGGAAGAAAAAAAAAGAAAAAGAAAGAGAGAAAACTTCTCTTCCACTTCTGCCGAATCTGCAAATATTTACCCCCGGAGAGTGACCGCAATCACACAGCGCTCCTACGAAGCCTTCCTCACCAGCAGTGCTCTCAAAAAATATAGCCTTCCAAAAATGTGTTTTACATTCCCACTCTTAATTATAGAGACTCACTCACACACGCACACACACACACACACACACACACACACACACACACACACACACACACACACACACACACACACACACACAAAAGCTCTTTTTCTGTGTTTCCATGCTGGTCCCAGGGCCACAGGGAAGCCTGGCACTACAGTAGATCACATTGATGCTGGACCTCAGCTTCAGCTTCCTCTCTATTTTCTCTGCTTTCCAGAAACACAGTGCAGGGGGAGGCTTCCCTAACACCAGCCTCTGGGCACCAGTGTGTGTGTGTGTGTGTGTGTGTGTGAAGAAGAAACAGATGAGTGTAGTCGGAGTCAGTGATGGAGGGATTCTCCGGCTTTACTGTTCCTCCTAGCTGAAGATGATGAAGAGTCAATGTAGGCCTATAACTTGTCACCAATTTTTTTTCTTTTCCATCCTCATTTCTCTTTTATTCTTGTTTCTTCTTTTTCACTTTCATTTCATTTTCGATACATATACATGTACGCTGTATATATTACTTCATCCATTTATTTAACTTTATTCTGCCTCTTTAAATCAATTCTATTTTTTTTTCTTCCTTTCTCACTTTCATCTTTTCAAAAAATGGATTTCTTTCCCTTTATGTACCCAGAAGGTCACATCCTGATACCTGAGGCCTCAGCAGAGGTCTATGCTTTAGGTCATGTGACCTCAGCTGATCACATGACCTTCCCTGTGAACTCCCTCAGGCCAGCTGAGCCTCAGGAAGAATGTGATTACAGATGATTTACCCTGGGACACCTTCCCTCCACAAACAGGAAATCCCTGGGAGAATGTTCTTGCTGGGCTGATGACGGACACTGGATATGGCCTTTTAGGGGGGGTTGAGCAGCGAGGCCCGGCCTGGGCTACGATTACTCCGCTAATGTTGTACATGGCTCTCAAGGGCCCATGTCAGCAGAAGGGAGGATTTGTAATCAAAACGAGCCGTGCTTCCAGGAGCAGAACTTTATCTCCAAACATTCCCCTGACCGCGGCGGCGTGTTTTGAAATGTTTCCTCTGCTTCAACCCTGCTTGGCGGGTCAGGCCGCGTGAGCCATATGGTTTTGTGTATCAAACACTTGGACGTCAGGCTGCCGAGATGACTCCCCCACCCCCCCCAACCCATCCCTCGCAATGGAACTAATAAAAATCAATAGAACGTCACTGAAAGAGACAGCCTTTTCATAAGAGCAGTGCGTGCTGTTTGACCGCATACTGGAAACATGCTCTTTTGTATATGAAATCTAATACCAACACTGCAACAAGCACAATTTAGTACAACACACTCAGAAAAAGCCATATATAGTATCAATTGAGAGGGATAGTGTGTCAGACAGAGCAATCACTTGTTGAGGCCTGAGTCTTCTTCTGCTCACCACATTCTCTGCCTATGGGATGTAAGCATCCAGGGGCAATGACCAGCCCCACTAGTGGCTAATGGGAGGGAGTGAGTGACTGGTGCTGTGGAGGCGCTGGTTGGAGTGGAGGCTCGTTAGCATTCTGCTGGGGTGTGTGTTCAGCCACAGAGGGAGAGAGAGAGAGAGAGAGAGAGAGAGAGAGAGAGAGAGAGAGAGAGAGAGAGAGCAGCAGCTTACACTGAATGGGAACAGAGCAAACGCATGGGCTATCGATCCCTGTTTATGCTGAGCCTGGAGCCGCATGAATGAGGTGTGTGTGTGTGTGTGTGTGTGTGTGTGTGTGTGTGTGTGTGTGGGGGGGAGAGAGAGAGAGAGATAGAGAGACTATATCCTTTATGACCTGAACTTGCCTCACTATTGCTTTTTAGAGTGCAGACGCAGCCATGTTCATATGCTTTAAGTGGGTGTGTACAAATATGTTTGTGTGTGTGTGTGTGTGTGTGTGTGTGTGTGTGTGAGTGTTTGTGTGTGTATGCTTTGTGTCTCTATGTTTATTTACATGCAGCCTACAGTCTAGCACACAGAGGAGTGTTGCTGTTGTTTGACCTTTAGCGTTACCTTAGCAACACATACATACAATAGTTTGACTCTTGCAAACCAGTTCTCTCATACATACACACACACACACACACACACACACACACACACACACTTGACAACAAGATGCAGAAAAGAGGCATTACAGGCAGTTTACTCTCCCTCTCTCTCTCTCTCTCTCTCTCTCTCTCTCTCTCTCTCTCTCTCTCTCTCTCTCTCTCTCACACACACACACACACACACACACACACACACACACACACACACACACACACACACACACACACACACACACACACACACACACACAAAGTAACACATAAAAGCAGACTGTAGATGGTTTTCACAGCCTGTCCCTCGTCTCGCTAAACTAAGTTTTATCAGCTCAGCATATGGAGAGAGGGAGAGAGAGAGAAAAAGAGAGAGAGGGAGAGAGAAAAAAGAGAGAGAGGGAGAGAGATGCTTCATAAAAAGCATTACTTTGATCTTTTTTCGTTTTAACTGGAGAAAAACATTCCACTTCCCTGAGTTAAACATGCAAAGTCACATAGAGACAGACACCAACACAAAATCCACAACTCCCCTTCAATATCAATACGCAGGCTAATGTTTAACAACACTAATAACATTATAATTATAAGCATATGGCATATCTCCTAACCACCCATGGAAATTTCACTTTATGGATTCATAAACTCAAACCCTAAAACTTTCTTTTTTAAACTATTTCTTTTCCAAATACAACGTTGGGTACTTGGCAAGCATTCCACACAAACATGCACATGCATGCACACACACACACACACACACACACACACACACACACACACACACACACACACACACACACACACACACACACACACACACACACACACACACACACACACTTGGTTAACCTTTTATTCATAGTGTAATGATTGATGGAGACCAAGGCTGCAGTTTAAGAGAAGATTCTGATGAAGTACTGTAAACTTTAAGTGGAAAGAGTGAGAGGAGTGTGGCGTGCGTGGGTGTATATGAGAATGTGTGTGTGTATGTGTGTATGAACGTGTGTGTGTGTGTGTGTGTGTGTGTGTGTGTGTGTGTGTGTGTGTGTGTGTGTGTGTGTGTTGTGTGGGGGACACAAAGATCTGAAGCGGCTTTGCTGTGAAGAGAGGCGGCTAAGAACTTTAGCTGCACGTCACACATTGCAATTACCCAACACCCAAATTACATGTCCTAATTTAGCTAACCCTATCATTTGAGATTCTCTCTCTCTCTCTCTCTCTCTCTCTCTCTCTCTCTCTCTCTCTCTCTCTCTCTCTCTCTCTCTCTCTCTCTCTCTCACTGCTCTCCCTCCATGCTGCTTTTTGGGAGCTGAAACAGCTCCATTACACCAGTTTCAACAACTCCTATAACCTCCTTTTTTTCCTCCCTCCCTTCCTCCCTCCATCTCTCTCTCTCTCTCTCTCTCTCTCTCTCGCTCTCTCCATGCATGCATGCATCTCTCTCTGTCTGTTTTACTCATGCACACAGAGGAGAGAGAGACGGAGAGTGTGCAAACACACAGAGACATATGTACTCTAACACACACACACACACACACACACACACACACACACACACACACACACACACACACACACACACAGGCACAGTAGTTAGCGCTGAGATGGCAGCGTGCTGCTGACTGTGTTTCTCCAACAGAGCCTAGCCCCAGAGAGCACTTTCCCATCAACATCATATTACATTACATACAGCACCTTTGGACTGGGAGTCACACACACACACACACACACACACACACACACACACACACACACACACACACACACACACACACACACACACACACACGCACACACACATTACACACAGTACGCTTGGACTGGAACATACACACACATGCACACACAGCATGTTTAGACTGGGAAACACTCAACATATTAAGACACACACACACACACACACACACACACACACACACACACACACACACATTCACACCATTACAGCAACACAGCATGTCACATACATGAAGTAAACCGTTAAAAACAGGCACACGCTCTGCCTTTTATGCTGTTACATGTAAAAGTCTAGCGGCAATGAACCACATGGGGATTGTGTCTATGTCACGCGGATGTGTGTGTGTGTGTGTGTGTGTGTGTGTGTGTGTGTGTGTGTGTGTGTGTGTGTGTGTGTGTGTGTGACAGTCCACAGCTCCAGCAGCAGGAGGGGGGCAGACAGGCGACCAGTGCCACCCTGACAAAAGGCCTACTTGTCTGGAGCTCGTCCCTGCTGTTTCCCCCTCTTCTGCCCCCTCTCCCGGCACTGCCACTGGGCCCCACACACCACACCACACACCCCACACCACACACACCACACCCACACACACCACACCACACACCCCTTACAGGAAGAACACACACAATGGGCTTTTTCTCCCTACAATCAGCCCAGACACACCCTGCATGCTAAACATGCATGTGTGTGTGTGTGTGTGTGTGTGTGTGTGTGTGTGTGTGTGTGTGTGTGTGTGTGTGTGTTTGCGTATGCTTATTGTACAGTGCATTTAGGTGTGTTAGTCAGAGCTCTTACGTGTGTGCATGTGTGGTAGGGTGGGGTGGGGGGGATTAAGACTGTTATAGTCTTCTTGAATTATTCAAACAAAAATGACCCCCCTCTCTCTCTCTCTCTCTCTCTCTCTCTCTCTCTCTCTCTCTCTCTCTCTCTCTCCCTGTCTCTCTCTCTCACCCTCTCTCTCTCGCTCTGTGTGTTGATTCTCTGAAAGGGCGACTGGTAGCGGATGGCAAAGCAGTGCAGCTGGCACTACAAGCCCTACCCTGACCTCTGACTGACAGTCAGGCAACCTCTCCCATTGACACATGGCCCCACAGCTGAGCACCCAGAGAGAGGGAAGGAAGGAGAGAGAGAGAGAGAGAGAGAGAGAGAGAGAGAGAGAGAGAGAGAGAGAGAGAGAGAGAGAGAGAGAGAGAGAGAGAGATGTTTGGATTCTGAAAATATGTCTTACTATGCCTCTGAAAAGTATATTTTGTCATTCCAATAAAGCTTCTTAAATTGAAGTGAATTGAATCGACAGAGAGAGAGAGGGAGAGAGGCATAAAATAGAGAGATGGAGAATGAGTGGGAGGTAGAGAGAGAGAGAAAAAAAAACAGAAAGAGACAGAAAAAGAGAGAGACAGAAAAAAATGAGGGAGAGCAGAAGAGAGGAAGCTTTCCTACCATTTCCTTTGAGAACACACCATTTTTCAAGGCTGTTTGATTGCCTCCACCTCCCGTGGACCATGGAGCCATGCCATTTTATGCCTGATCCTCTCCCTCCCTCCCTCTTTCTTTCCTTTTGTCTTTCTCCCTCCCTCTCTCTCTCTCTCTCCTCCTTTTCTCCTTCCCTCTGCACTCCTCTCTCTCTTACTGTTCAATAAAAGTGCAGAAGCAAAAAAAATACCTTTTGATTAATTTGTGGCATTCAAACCATTGTTCCAGGAAAACAATGCAAATTGACTGTTGCGTGGGTCCATTTAAGGCAGCAGCAGGTTCAGAGCTGAGAGCTCATCTGGGAATAACTTTGCCTGAGAGTTTGCTCCACTTAAAGCTCCTATTCTGCACAATGCACACAGTTTAGAGAAGACGGCAGGCGGAATATTAATCAGACACACACACACACACACACACACACACACTTACACTCACACCGCAGCTCACCTGAACACTTTAGCTGTGCTTAGAGAGAACAAGACAGATGGAGGGAGGGAGAGAGAGGGAGAAGGAGTGAGCGAAAGAGAGAGAGAGAAAGGGAGCAAGCTTAACACAATCAGACACATTTCTTTCTGTAGGAGTCAGTGAGCACAAACACACACACACACACACACACACACACACACACACACACACACACACACACACAGTCCAGTCCAGCACACAGTGCTCTATAAGGGTGTAGCTGTTTCTCTGCATACAGTACATGCAGTATATCTTTACAAAGTGTTACACAATGAACTTCCACTGGGGGTGAATTCCACCCAATGCACCATTACCAGAGGAAGGGCAGAATGAGGCAACAAGAAATCTCCATCCATATATTTCTTGAATGGGCCGCGGGGGAGAGGGGAGTCCTAATGACCCTCCCCAGAGCTGGGGGTGATGGGGGGGGGGCAGAGAGAGTGCAGGGGAAAGGCATCGGAGGAGGACTCGTGCTTTTGGGTTAAATGCATTCTTAACGAGTGAGACCATTATGCAGACGCACACCACTGTAAATCACCCTCTATGCACAAACAGCATCATCTGATAATGGTCACATTTTTACGCACTATCTGGGTCTCCATTTGTCTTCAGCCTTACCACTCCATCCCCCGTCTCCTATTTAGGGGTAGTTATATCATCATCAGTGTGTGGAAAAACACCATGGGCAGAACATCATTCTCTCCATTCCATCTTTTCTCTCTCTGTCTCTCTCTCTCTCTCTCCTTCTCTGCGCACAATGTGTCTCTCTTATGTGTCATGACACAACATGACCGCTCTCACAACCTCAGCCCAATCACAGAAAAGACAGCGCCGGCCAAATATAGAAACTGATATTTCTACTATATGCTCATTGGGGCGGCATTGCAGTAATGCAATTAGATCTGTGAGGCCGGGCGGGGAGCGACGGAAAGGAAGCGTCTTAGCAGTCTGCTCACGGACGAGCCCAGTTCCTTTCTCATCCTGGCCCACTTGTTAGGCATTACACTTCGTCTCAAACACACACAAAAAAATGACATCAGATTTGAAAGAACCCCAAGAGGGAAGTTAAAACTATGTCATAATTAGTCCTGATTGATGCCGTGCCTTTAACATCCCATAATTACTGGCTGCAGTCTTTCACCCAGTCAGAAAGGAGGAAAGGGGGAGGAGAGAGGCTGAGGGCCGTCCAAGCGCTCAGGCTTTGACAGAAACTTGTTTTGGCACACACACCCCAAATCAATTAGCGTCTCAGCCACTGCAGTGTCTTCTGGGTAATTGTGTCATTCGATTGTGTGCGCACTAATTAGCAAGCTTGAAGAACACTAGCCCCCCCCCCCACCCCCCACTCAAACAAGGCATGTTTTCAGCCGGGATTTTTGGGTCCTGTCCAAGCTGGTGGCCATGCTGGCAGTGATCTGTATGCACGGTGACTGTGGTCAGTTGTCGTTATGATCTATGGCCATCAAGCACATGTCCCGCTCACGGGTCTCTGCTTCTGGGAATCCACCGTTCTCCACTTCTCTCCTCTCCACTTCTCTCCTCTCTCTGCCCCTCCTCTCATCCCCCTCTTCCTGTCTCTCTCCACTCTCCCCACTTTGACATTATGTCTGCAAATGGCCATCCTTTACTACATTCACTTCTGCTTAATAAAAGAGATTCTAAAAAGTCTATTATTTTGGTGTGTGTCTGTGTAAGGTGTGTGTGGAGGGCTGTGTGTATATGCTCTCGTTCAGTGTCACTGCACATGGTCACAATCGCAATCTCACAGTGTCTTTGACACATTCATTCACACTCACACACATTCACAGCTCTACACTGACACAGTCACTTCTCCCCAGCTGATCTGGGGTCAGTCTCCACCCTCCATCAGAGCCCAGAGTGCCTCCATCCCCTCCCTCACACAGACACCTCATGCTGGACAGGACAGGATGGGTCTGCTAGACTCTTCTCATCTCCACCATGCACAGCATGACTTGGCAGATTGAGTTCAAACCATGACTAAGCAAGAGCAATGTCTGTCTGCAGTGTCTGACTGACTGTCTGCTCCTGAGTCCAGCTTGTTTTAGGTTCTGAAAACAAACCCCTGCCACACGCTGTGTGAAAGGCCATGACTCGGCGAGACAGACGGCCCGCTCGCTCAGAGCATGACTCGACAGGAAGTGAGGGGGGAAGAGGAAGAGCTGGCAGGCCACCAAGCCAAACAAGCAGAGACAACAAACCCTCGGCAACACGCCATCAGCGCCCCACCATCCATCCCTCTGTCTGTCTGTCTGTCTGTCTGTCTGTCTGTCAGCACTAATGGGGTGGAGGGCACGTGAGCATATTTGCTTTAGTGCATAAAAAAAACACACACATGGTCAATGTGTGTGTGTGTGTGTGTGTGTGTGTGTGTGTGTGTGTGTGTGTGTGTGTGTGTGTGCGGGGGCGTAGAGGGAAGGTTAGGGATCTGTCAAAATTCCCTTCCCACTTGTTCAACAGATTTCCATTATGTCCCACTCTATGTAAATACGTGCGTATGTGTGTATTTGTGAACTGTATGTGAAAGTGTGTGTGTGTGTGTGTGTGTGTGTGTGTGTGTGTGTGTGTGTGTGTGTATGTGTGTGTGTGTGTGCGTACATCCTAGTGGGCCCAGTCTTGGCAGAGTGCGGAGACAGCCAGAGGACAGTGGGCTGGATTCTGTTTGCCAGGGTCAGTAAGAGAGCAGTGGCATCAGCGCTGTAGCCCAGAGAGAGAGAGAGAGAGAGAGAGAGAGAGAGAGAGAGAGAGAGAGAGAGAGAGCTGAGCTGCTCAATGCTGCCATTCATCCAGGCTGGAAGTGGCGCTGATGGAAGTGAAAATAGCAGCTGAACATCTACAGGCTGGGCTACTCATAGCCAGAGAAATTATCTCATTACAAGGCCCTGGATTCACAGGGGAACTTGAACACACTACCACTATTATTGACAAGTAAAACAGAAGAGAGAGAGGGAAGAGAGGAAGAGAGAGAGAGAGGAGAGAGGAAGGGTGGAGGTGGGGGGACTTCTTTTATTGGCTCCTCCGCTCTGATGTTTTCATTTTTCTGCGGGCTGCTGCTTCCTTGCCTGACTAGTGTGTGATTAGAGGGAAGAGCTCACAGGTCTCTCAGGTCCCCCACGGCGCTAATACTTAGAGCTCCTCACCGCTCCGCACAGCTTACTCACTAAACACACTACTGGCACGCGCTACACAGCACAGCACAGCACAGCACAGCACAGCGCAGCACAACACAGTACAGCACAGCGCTAGCTAGCTACTGGAGGTAGCATCAATATGGAGACTGCACTGCCTCACAATCAATTCAGAACAAGTCATAAGCTTGACAACATCATTTTGGTTTTGGCATCAAAGGAAGTTTAGGGAATGTAATGGCTTTATGTTGATGTTATCGGCTTAGAGGAAGTTTCTCAGATCTAATGACGATTGTAGTGTATGAGTCAGGACTTGCATTGGAGAATACCCTGTTCCATTTCTCCATGAGCACTGGCTAATATTGCTTTATGGAGCCTTGTTTGTTTGTGTGTGTGTGTGTGTGTGTGTGTGTGTGTGTGTGTGTGTGTGTGTGTACTGCTTTGTCTCTAGTTGTTTCCCAGAGCGTGAGTTACAGCTCCAGCTCTTTACTGGTGAGAAAGCACAAGGAGGACTTCTTTTTAAACAAGTGGAGGTCAAACTCTTAAAACCATGCATAACTCAGATCCCCTATCGAGTCCAGCGCTGGGGGGAGTGAGGTGGGGGGTGGGGAGAGCAGCGGCGATGTGGGTAATGGGGGAGGGGGTTAGGGGGGGGGGACTTCTATTTTGTATGCGGCACCTTCGTTCCTGCTGCGCGGCGAACCCATTTCTTTTTGCACTTTATTTCCTGAATAACAAACTAAGGGACGTGAGGTGAAAGCGTGACACTCTCGCAGCGGCTCTCGAGGACACACACCAGGGGGGCTCGGGCGTGGGATGGCGCCACTGTGCTCCCATATTTTGGGGTGGGGTAATGGGGTTGATGGGGGTATGGGGTGGGGGGCAAAGCCACCTCAATCCCCCTCCGAGGGTGCCCCCTTCCCTCGCCTCCCCTCGCCCCTGCCGCTGGCTCCCAGTGGGCGTGCATCCGATAGGCCATTAGTGTGAAAAGAATTTGTCAGTTTACATGAGGGACGTGACCCCTCCACAGGAGAGCAAGGCCCTCTGGGTAACCCACACATGGCCGCACACTAGGGGCAGAAAGATCTGCTCTTCTATGCCTTTTTTTGTTTGGTATTTTATTCTATCGCATTCCTGTTAAACCTCTGTCCCTCTTTCTCCCCCAGTATCTCACATACTCATCTTCTGTGTGTACAAACACACACGCATAAAGAACCCTCTATTCAGCCAGACAACTTAAGTGCTTTCTTCTCTGTGGTCGCACTGCCAGAAAAGGAGATCCATAAACTGAGTGGTGTTGGGATCTCTGAATAAACATACATAGGCTATGATACATAAATACAACAAGCCCACATTCCCTTCCACATTCCCTGGAGCTGCTGCCGCTGCCGCTGCTGCTGCTGCCGCTGCTGTTTAAGTAGCTCAGACATCTGTGCATTGCTGTTGATTGGTACAGATGCTGAATGGTGTGTGTGTGTGTGTGTGTGTGTGTGTGTTTTGTGTGTGTAAAACTGCATTTGCTGACAGTCAAACTAAACATGTTGTGATCCATGATAGGCTCTGTGAGCTGTGCTGTTCCGATGGGAGCAGGAAACTGAACAACGCTCCCTTGCTCGCTCGCTCGCCCGCTCACACGCTCTCTCTCTCTCTCTCTCTCTCGCCTCAGCCCATAAACGTTTATAGGCCAGGAATGCAGTCTGTGCCACACAGCCCGCTTCCACCTTTTGTTGATGCATTCGCTGGCGCATGTAAATAGTTTGCATTTTGTTGATGTAATAACTTTCCAGCCCCCGTTCCCTCCAACTAAGATTTATTGCCTTAATAACTGTTATCGCCGGTGGTTTTCCCAGAAACAATAGTCTGGGATATTTGACCAAAGAAGGCAATAGAGAGCAGGACAGTCAGTGCGCTCCCATTACAGACTCCTGCACTGGGGATGAAACAGGGGGGAAGGGGGGGTAGGAGATCCATGGGAGCTTATGTCCTTTGGGCTTTTAGGATGTTCTCTCATGGAATTGAACACACATACACACACACAAACGACAACAACAAAACAACAAAAGCAACATATAAATGAGAAAGTTTAGGTGAGATCACAATATGTTCTAATGCCCATCTGTGTGTGTGTGTGTGTGTGTGTTTGTGTGTGTGTGTGTGTGTATGTGCGACTGTCTGATAAAGAATTTGATGGGCAATGACTCTCTCAACTAGCAGACAAAGACACTGCACCTTGTAATAACTCCAAATAAACACATTCATATCCAAACAAACAAACAGACAGACAGACAAATAAGGGAAATCGCGTCATTTGTTTGCAGTGGGCTGATTTGCGTTGGACGTTGGTGTGGCTTCAAAGAGCGCCTAAATGGGGCCAGGGGCTTCAAAGCCACCCTCACCCCCACCCTACACCCCCCTCCCATCCATTTCAATAATTGCAGAGATGAAATAGTCCAATTTTCTTGAAAATGGAGGGTGATGCTGAATGCGGAGAGACATTAATGGAAAAGGCAGACCTCTGATCAAACGCCCAGCCTCCTCTCTCCCCCTCTGCTGCCAATTAACCGCCGCACAGAAAGGCCTGCAGAAAGAATTTACTTGCCTTTCATTTCCACCCCCCCTCCCTCCCTCAAAAACACCCCCCTTGCTTTTGAGCCCTTCCAAAATACACCTTGTCAGAGTGTCTTAAGCCCATCAGTGTGACGCGCCTTTCTCTCTCTCTCTCTCTCTCTCTCTCTCTCTCTCTCCCTCTCTCTCTCTCTCTCTCTCTCTCCCTGCCAGATGCACTAATCCAGTTGCCATGAGGTCCGTTCTCTCCTAAGCAGCCTCCACCTCCACCTCTGCCTCCACCTCCACCGCCGCTGCCGCTGCCTCTCACGTCTGCTGAGCTTAATCACATGCTGCAGGAGGACTGTGGCGGTGGCAGCTTTCCACTCTAATGATAGATTCTCCCAAAGCCACCAGTGCAGGAGACTGCTAATGTGGAGGAGGGAGATGGGGGGGGGACGGGGACTGGTGGGGTGGAGATGAGATAAAACTAATGGAGGAATACACTCACTCTCTCTCTGTCTCTCTCTCTCTCTCTCTCTCTCTTACACACACACACACACACACACACATAAACACACACACAGTCGTTGATGCTCCATTTATCTGAGGCTGACAGTTAAAAGCTATGCCCAGAGATTGTGTGTGTGTGTGTGTGGCTCAGGCCTGTGTGTGTGTGTGTGTGTGTGTAGTGAGTGCAGGACAGGTCAGACTGTGTGTTTGGAGCAGCGCTGGACTGGACTGGACTGGACAGTTGCTCCTCCTCTGAGTGTCCCTGACAGCCAAACCTCAGCCCAGCTCCTTTTGTCCAGCAGCACAGCAGAGTAGCCCTGACCTCTGGGGTCACCCAGGGACACACTGGGAGCGGTCAGGAGGAGTGGTCTCAGAGTGGACTGTCCTCCTCTTCCTCCCTCCCTCCTCATCCTTCATCTGTCCATCCCTTCATCACTCTGTCTGTCACTCCTCTGTGTGACGCTCACCTGAAAACACCTCTCTCTCTCTCTCTCTCTCTCTCTCTCTCTCTCTCTCTGTCTCTCTCTGTCACTCTCTCTTAGTCCGTCCATCCTCCACCTCCCCTGGTCTCCAATTAAAAGGGCATCTTCATTAGGGAGAGTGCTGAGCAGGGCATTAACAGCAGCAGATAAATCAACATTGTCTGGGTGGGTAGCACCTCTCTCTCTTTAGCGCCTACTTGTCTCTGTCGCGGAAATGGCTTTGTTGGATAAATCAAATGAAACATCTTTTTTTATCAGCCGTCAGTCTGCAACGAGGCCTTCTCCCTCTCAGCTCCCCGACCCTCGGCAAGTGAGTGTGTGTGTGTGTGTGTGTGTGTGTGTGTGTGTGTGTGTGTGTGTGTGTGTGTGTGTGTGAGTGAGTGTGTGAGTGAGCGAGTGTGTGAGCCACTATGTGGGATGATGATGCTGCTTTGTGCTCATTGTTGGTGACAGTGTTTGGGCTGGCAGCAGCATCGCTTTAATTACAGTAAGAAGTGGCGCCTGTGCTCAGACACCAGGGGGGGAGTGTGTGTGTGTGTGTGTGTGTGTGTGTGTGTGTGTGTGTATGGGGGGGTGTCTGACCTTTGCTTGATCACATTAAGTACAGGCTTCCTCATGGCCCATCACTCATCCCATAAACAACAACACAGCAGCACAAAGACACTGTTTGTTTTGGGGTGGATGTCTGACGGGTGTGTGTGTGTGTGTGTGTGTGTGTGTGTGTGTGTGTGTGTGTGTGTGTGTGTGTGTGTGGGTGCTGTGCAAGAACAAATGTATGTCTTCCGGTAACATGTCTATTTCTATTCTTCAGAGGAATGTGTGTTGGTTCTTTGTCGGGTAATGACGTGGGCAAGTATGCATGAGGCTCAATGATGTCAATAGAAGCACATAAAGCTCATTGTCTTTCATATATTAAGATGACTGATAATCTGATATAGCCGCTACAGTAAACATCCATGACTGTGGCACAATCTCTCTACTTATAGACCAATGTAATTAAACATCTTAACATCTGAATAAAATTATACCTTTTAATGAGAGAGGTTAACATCATTAAAAACACTCCATCTGCACGTCCTTAGGCTTAGCCACACATCAGTGTTTATCTACATATATTGGCTCAAGTCAAGTCCAACATGTCCTAGGTGTCCAACAGACATACACACACGGCTCCATCAGTTTGAAAGTAGACTGGCAGGAAAATAAAACAAAAGAAAATAGGCCATCTTTTTTTCTACAGACTAATCCATCAAACTAAAGAGCTAATCCACTTCCAGCAGAAACTGTAGGCATGTTGACAACCCTGTGTAATACAGAGTGAGTCCTCCGGGGTAAGAGAAAATGATGAGATGCATTCTATCATGGAGTTGGATCTGACAAAGGCTTTTATAGACGTTTTTACAGCATTTTGCTCTTTGAAAAAGAACTGAACGGCACCCAAGCACAATAGCATAAAGTCCATTACTGTAAGAAACATGTTCATGTTCATATGGACTGCCAGGATTCTACATGAGAACTGAGAACTTAAATGTAATCCAACTATTCAAGCTACTATTCAAGCCATTAGTTGAACATTAGCATGAAACACAATGGCTGCACTTAAGTGGATAGATTGCAGGGCTGTAGAAGCAAATTAGCCAATGACAAATAATTGGGGAATGTGCTGGAAGCCTTTGGCAGACGTAGTGTAGTGGGTCCAGTGGAGCTATCTGGAGGTGTCGGCTTTTTTAAGCCACTGAGGCCCTAATTCCCATTGATTGGCCCGGAGTGCAGAGTAAGGTTTTCATTTTTGCAAGCTACTCACCCCTCGGAAAAAAAAAAAAAAAAGTGCCGACTTTGGCCCGGGAGAAATGTCAGGTGAAGGGGAGAGATTTGCTTTTTTTCCTGTTTTTCTGACCTCTCCTTCCTTTTCCTCCATTTATCTGTGCTCTTTCATTCCTTTTCCTCTCTCTCTCTCTCTCTCTCTCTCTCTCTCTCTCTCTCTCTCTCTCTCTCTCTCCCTTCCTGCTCTCTTACCCTCCAGCTGATGAGCGAGCGCTCAGGGGGTCTGGTCCAGTGGCTTCGGACAAAGAGCTCCAGGTTGGCAGGGGGCGTCTCAGGGCAGACTTGGGACCCTTTCCCCTTTCCCCTCCTCTATTCTCTCCATTTCTCCTCTCCTCTCATCTCCTCTATTCTCTCCATTTCTCCTCTCCTCTCATCTCCTCTATTCTCTCCATTTCTCCTCTCCTCTCATCTCCTCCTCTCCTGGGGTTATCAAAGGCAGCCACAGAGATGAAAAAGAAATAAAGGAAAAAATCTAGAAGTTTCTCTCCTGTCCTGTCGGTTGAGCCCAAAGCCCAACAGCATTTCATAAATGGCTCTCATAAAGGAAAAGAGAGAAATAAAGAGAGTGCAAAACTAAAAAAAGGTGAGAGGGAGAGGTAGAGAGAGAGAGAGATGAGAAAAAAAGGAGAGAAATGAAAGGAAGGCGGCCACAGAAAAGCAATGCAGCACTGATGGACGCCCTGTGCTTGCACACAAACACAAAACACATTTGACCTTCAGTAGCAACACAACCTTCAGCCCTACCAGTAGTCTACACATCTATCTATCTATCACTCCCACATCCAAACACACTCAGTCTGGCTGGCTGATTATTTCTTTATTTCCCTATTCATCTGCTTTTGCAGGACTCTTCTCATCGCTCTGGCCACCCAGGGGGAGGGAGAGAGGGAGAGAGAGAGAGAGGGAGAGGGAGGAGAGGGGGAGAGGGAGGTGTGAAGGGCCAGAGTCGTGATGGGAGAGGAACGAGGGTGAACGGCCGCTCTGCAGTGGAGGACCATCGGGTGAGACGCTTTCATGCATTAATGCTGTGTGGAGTACAGAGTAGTGTGTGTGTGTGTGTGTGTGTGTGTGTGTGTGTGTGTGTGTGTGTGTGTGTGTGTGTGTGTGTGTGTGTGTGTGTGTGTGTATGTGGCTGTATGAATGTAAGGGAGAGAAAGAGAGAGAAACAGAGAATACTGGAAATAAGTATTCCTGTATTTGTGTGTGCCTATGTGTCTATGTGTGTGTTGGTCTGATTGTGAGAAAGAAAGAAAGAAAGACAGAAAGAAAGAGGCTCTATACTGTATGCATAGGGTTGCATGTGAGTGTCAGTGTGTGGGTGTATTCAGTATACTGTCTGAGTGTGTGTGTGTGTGTGTGTGTGTGTGTCTTTTGTCTGGACTAGCTCCCTGTGACAATGCAAGTGACTGGCAGTGAGGCAGCCGAACACATTTCCTCCTCCCCTCCACTCGCGCCATCTGGCCATCAAAACAATCTATTTCATCTCGGCAGCTCCAAACAGGTGTCGTCAGTGTGTCTCATTTCCAAGGGACGGCACTCGTGCTGGAGCAAATGCAGTCGTGGAGAAGCAAATGTAGTGGAAAATGCAATTCTATGCCACAGAATGGGCTTTATGGTAATTCCATACAATGTAGAAAAGATGCAGAAGAAACAGCAATACTGTCACTGCTTGAACAATACTCCTCCATAAACAGATCAAGGCCAGGCACTGACGAATTACAAATGTAATTTAAATGACAAATTAAATATGAGGCGATGGACGGGCACACCAAACAACATGCGCTACGCCAAAGAGAGTAAACAAAGTGTGCTACAGACATGATTAGTTTGCCAGATGTATGCCACAGTGTTTCCATGGTAACAGAGCATGAGGCAGATTATGGGGTGTCACCAAGTGAAATGCCCCAAGCAAAGAGGGGGAATGACAAAATAAGCCGAGCGAAAGGTTGATAGGACACACAAATCAAATTATTTGTCTGCCGTCAGTGAGCCATTTCCCCTCCAAAATGTCACATTCATTTCAAGCATGTGCTTGCATACGGGGCACTCATTTAGCACAGGCAGCTCTCACAAAGTTGCTCTCCATAGGAACACATGGGGCCATCAGCAACATCAGGATGACTGAGAGAGAGAGAAGCACGGGATGGGAGGAGAGAGACAGACATGCGGACAAACAGACATGTGGACACACAGACAGGGACACAAAGAAACAGACACAACCCATCAGCCAGCACCAAGCACCCGCCTGGACAGCACCGCACCGCAGGTGTGACCTTGAGGAGGAAAGAGGGGAAAAGCAGTGAGATGAGAAAAAGAGAGAGAGAGAGAGAGGCGGTCAGATAAACAGAGGGGTGTCTGTGTTTGTGTGTGTGTCTGAGTGTTTTGGGGAGGGGGTGTCTAGGGGGGCTGTTGCAAAGCAGGGCGTAGGACAAGCAGATGAAAGGGGATTTTGACGGGTTGAGACATGGGCCATAAGACATGGGCCCACCACCCCACACCTCCCCAGACCTCCCCACACACCCCCAGACCTCCCCTGGCCAAAGCCGCTAGATGGCTCCCTTTTAGGAGTAATTACTCCCAGCAGGAGGTGTGGGCATCTCCCTCATGACAGCTGCCCAGACATCCAGCATGAGCAAGAGATTGGGAGAAGAGGAGGTGGGTTTGGGTGTGAGTGTGTGTGTGTGTGTGTGTGTGTGTGGGGGGGGGGTGTTAAGGATAAAGGAATGAGATCTAATTGAGGACAGACAGAAAGATGGATGGATAGAGAGAGAGATGTAGAAAGAGAGAAAAAGGCAGAGCAGACAGGAGAGGAAAACAGTGGAGATAAACACAGTGTGAGAGAGACAGAAGTAGTGTATGATCGAGTACACAGAGAGAGTGATAGAGAAGAAGAACAAGGAAAGAGAGAAAGAGAGAGAGAGAAAGAGAGAAGTGGGGCATCTAGAGATGAGAGGAGTGCTAGAGAGAGGAGGGGTGAAGGGGGGCATAGCCAGAGAGGCGGGTGGGGTGTGGTGTGGTGTGGTGTGGTGTGGGCAGGGTGTCTGAGGCAGGGCGGTGTGCCACCTTCCAGATGGTGCTGTAATGTGGGTGGGCAGAGCAGAGGAGCAGGCTGGCAGTTTGAGCTGGGAGTAGAGAACAGCACAGTAGGGTAGAGTAGAGTAGGGCAGAGCAGACTAGAGCTCTCAGCCAGCACAGCAGAGCCCAGTAGAGCCCCGCTCACACTGACAGGGGGCAGGAGATACACACTCCACCAGCAGGACTCCAGAGGAAACACACACCCACACACACACACACACACACACACACACACACACGCACACACACACACACACACACACACACACACACACACACACACACACACACACACACACACCACAGCACACACTGCACTGTGCTAATTTAGAGACACTCTCTCAGTGATGCTCCTGAGCTGCACTGAGACCGGCCCTGACTACATGACACCATGGCCTTAATTGTGCTTCTCACACACTCTCTCTTCACACACACACACACACACACACACACACACACACATTCTCTGTGGCTCCCACTGCTGCTGTTTCTAACACTGGCAGTGTGGAAGCATGACAGAGTCTACACTACATCCCTCTTTTCTTCCTTTCTTCCACACTTTTCTTTCCTCCTCCTCTCTTCTATCCCCCAGGCCTGTCAGGCTGCTCTGAGAGCCTGTGCTGAGACTCCCTCTGGAGCTGTGTGTGGGGCAGAGTGTGTGTGTGTGTGTAAGAGAGAGAGGAGAGGAATGTGTGTGTCTGAGGAGCTGTGTGAGGAGAGGAGTGTGTGTGTCTGAGGAGGTGTGTGTGAGGAGAGGAGTGTGTGTGTCTGAGGAGCTGTGTGAGGAGAAGATGTGTGTCTGAGGAGGTGTGTGAGGCAGACGAGGGCAGGCACCAAGCGGACAGGATGGCATCAGTATCAGCATCAGCTGGTGGGTGGGTGGCTTTGGCAGCGCTGCCATGCTGACCAGTCATCAGACAGTGTGAGGGTGGCACAGAGGAGAGACTGCCACCTCCTGTGCCCAGGAATCAGCTGCTCCTCTGCACCCAACACCCACACATACACCCACACCCCATCCCTCCACCCCTGAGCAGCACCCACCACCCGACCCCCACCCCCACCCCATCTCCAGTGGGCCTGCAGACCTGGCAGTGGCTCAGCGCTGCTGTTTATGGATGAGGACATCACTGCCCTCCACTGCCCTCTCAGTGCTGCCGTTAGCACACAGGGACAGGGCACTGACACCGCTGGCACTGCCCACTGCCCACTGCCCACACCCATGCCCACAGTACTGCCCTCTTATCCTCTTATCTGGGCTATCCACGGCTCTGCTCTCTCCTCTCCTCTCCTCTCCTCTCTTAAATACACACTAATTGCTGCCATCAAAATCATGCCCACATTCATAAACAGTAATTGCAGAGAAATCACACCGACTTAAATATTATGAGTGATTACAGACGTTTGATTATGTCATGAAAAGGTGTAGGAGTTCAAAATGTGTGTGTGTGTGTGTGTGTGTGTGTGTGTGTGTGTGTGTGTGTGTGTGTGTGTG
>JAODXP020000019.1:38435216-38440216 GCA_027497455.2 Sardinella longiceps | reverse complement strand
GCTAATTGCAGTTGTAACTTTATTTTTAGTATTTTATAAATGCGCCAGATTTAATTTTGGCAGTTTTTCTGTTTGTATGAATTCCCTTTTTTTGTATGAATTTTTACATGAATTTGGATGTTTCAGAAGAATCTATGGAAATAAAAAGCATTAAAAATTTTATTTATACATAATATTTATACAAACAACAATTCTCATCCTAGTCATTACCATCCATTCTCATCTTTCTCATCATTATTGTAGGTTGATGCTTTAGTTTGTCTTCTTCAATCTAAACTAGATACATGTAGGTCTAAGATGCTGTCTGTCAGGGTGATTAGCAGGGCTTGCTAAGACGGCTAAGATGGCTGTGTGTGTTTTTTGTGTGCGCTTGTCTCTGAAGGCAACGGCACTTTTTAAGTGCACTCATAAATCATTTTTATTTCTTTCCTGGATGGATCAGAGCTAATGTTTCCATCAGAAGTCTTTATGGCTACATTGTGGGATCTCATACATACAGTAAAAGAGCCGTAAAAACCAGTACTCAGCTGGCCTGAGTGCTTTCATTTCAACTTCTCATAACATGAACTCCGTGGCACCTACGCAGATTCGCTCGCCCCACCGATGGAAATTCGCTGCTGAAATCCAAAGTAAATGTTTTGGTGAGCAATAAACAAAGCTTATTCAAAAGGGTGCCACTTGGCTCCTGCGTCCAACCGCAGTCCGCTCACCCGCTGACGTTACTAGTCCGGCGAGAGCCCCCAGGCCCTTGAAAAGGTAACGGTAAACCAGCAATCTAGTGTGGAATGAAACGAAACTCAATGATCTCACAGTTCAGCCTCAAATGACTAGGCTTGGGCTAAAATAGGATTAACTTTGTGTGTGTGTGTGTGTGTGTGTGTGTGTGTGTGTGTGTGTGTGTGTGTGTGTGTGTGTGTGTGTGTGTGTGTGTGCACTAATCTCAGACAAAGGAGCATACTTGAAATACATGATTCTGGTGTGAGGGGTTTCATGTGAAGGATTTAAAACATTCCCACCAAGTTCTTTGTGAACATTGTCTAAGGTTGGCCCTGGCCCTCTCATCCCTGTAACCAGATGCACTGTGCCATTGTCCAGCTGAACAAAGCCAGCCTGCCCCATAGTTAGCATGCTATTACGCAGGGCCCAGCCACAGCACCGGGGAGGAGGGGGGACCTCCACCTGGGGCCAGCCTGATTGTGAGCTCCCGATAAGGGGGAAGTCCAGACAGAACGAGGGTGAAGCCAGGGAACTCCCAGATGAACACCTCACAGGGAACGGCACAGCAAACAACAAAAGCAGACATGAGCCCACACATCTGCCTGAATAGCTGATGAACGAGGGAGAGATAAGAGAGGAGAGGGAGAGAATAGAAAACAGAATCAGTTCTCTTTCTTTTTGTTGGAGCGGGTAGTGAACAACCTTATACCTGGAAAAACATCACCACATGAAGGACGTTACACACACACACACATACACACACACACACACACACACACACACACACACACACACGCAACCACACATATAAAAATAACTTATTTTTCCACTTAGCGTTGAGGACTGAGAAAAAAAAGCTAAATCAAATAAAAAACCAAGCTGTATCATTTTACAACTATAAACAAATTTATATGCGTAAGAACATCCACCGTCGACGTCTTGAAATTCCAAATAAAACCTGATCCACACTTCCCGACCCCCTCGACCTTCCAGAGGGTTCCTGCCCCATACTGGTGAGTAGTGGGTTCTAACTGGGCCCAGGCCAATTCCAGCACAACTCCTCAACCAGACCTGTTACAGACAGCCCATGTTACAGCCCCCTGTCGGCCTTTTGTCCCCTTCTGACACACACACACACACACACACACACACACACACACACACACACACCTCCTGGCCTTGTCTGCGGAGGCCCGAAACACGCAATCCTCTGGTGACTCTACCTACTCACACACACACACACACACACACACACACTTCTCTCTCTCTCTCTCTCTCACACACACACACACACACTCCGTCTACTCCCCCTCCTCATGTCTCTACTGCCTCGCTGCACTTTCGCTTCGCATTACTTCTGCTATTCTAACTTTTCCACTTGTGAGCAGCATCAATTATGCACTAGAATAACAGAGGGGCTGTGGAGGGGGGGGCTATGTGTGACATAAAGGACAATTATGAGTGTGAATAATTCACCCATCTCTGGGCCTCCACCTCCACTGCTCTCACACACACACTGCTGCGGGGCGGGGACACGACAGCCATCACCACGCCCCACACACACACACACACACACACACACACACACACACACACACACACACAAATACAGTATGCCCTCACCAAAGTACCGCACACACAAACATGTAAATAATCAGACACATAAGAACACACACAATCACACACACACAAAAACATGCCCTCACCACAAACCAAGCACCACACACGCAAATATGTAAATAAACAGACACACAAGAACACACACATACACACACACACACACACACACAGACACACTCTCAAAACACACAGATGGGTAAGACTACAATAAGTGACACATGGATTACAAGTGAGTGTTTTCCCTAATGAGACGCCTCGTGCTGGTGTGTGTGTGTGTGTGTGTGTGTGTGTGTGTGTGTGTGTGTGTGTGTGTGTGTGTGTGTGTGTGTGTGTGTGTGTGTGTGTGTGTGTGAGTGTGTGGGGGAGAGAGGTACAACTGTCACCTGAGGGGACTCACATTACTGTGGTGACAGAGAGCACATCACACCACATCTGTCTGTAGTAGGCCTGCTTGGCCCTCAGCTTTGACAAAGTGCATTTTACATTTTGGAGAGCGTGTGAGAATGCAACAGCCAAACACTAATTTATGATGCATGACAGGTGAGATGAGTGCCTTTTATTTTTCAGCAACAGGAAAACCACTTCCAGGATTTATTGTTACTCAGAGTGGTGGGAAAGGAGGCAACTCGCAATGGTGTGTGTGTGTGTGTGTGTGTGTGTGTGTGTGTGTGTGTGTGTGTGTGTGTGTGTGTGTGTGTGTGAATATAGGAAACTGCTTAACACAGAAATTCCAAATTACATGATAAGGACCGGGCCACACAATGCTCGGCGACAAAAAAACAATTTAACCTTCAACCTGCAGGCTACATTTCTATGCTTTTCAACATGGCCGCCTTGACCTGGTTTCTGTGGCTTGCGTGCGAAGAAGGTCTACCAGTACAGCATGGCTGTGAGATCACAAACAGCTTTTAATATTTCATCCACCCACCACCCCCACCTGCCACATCCACCCAGGTTTAGCGAGAGTGCTCCAATCCAATACAAGATAGTGCTCACAGACAAACACACACACACACACACACACACACACACACACACACACACACACACAAACACACACAGCTCTCCCCAGCTAATATTCTCTCTTTGAAACATGTTCACATGGACTCGCGCCACCTTGATACTGTAGTCTTCGCACCTAACTACAAGGCCCAAGGAACGATCCACTGTCCTTTGAAGAAAGCCATTTCCCAGTATGGTTGGCAAGAAAAAGGCATAAATGAATAAAAGACGGCATGTTTGTAATCTTCAGTCTTTAACCTTGACCGAGGAAGGCAAAAATCTCTCCAATCGAGGCAGATTCACAGACACAAAGAGGAATTCTCTAGACAGCTGATAACTCAAAGTGAAATTAATATCACAAAACAATATTTATGTTTTATCTTGCAGAGGAATGTTAGAGAACCATGAACTATTGATTTTATTTTATTTTTTTCTAAACTGTTTTCAACCTTTCAACCCGTTTTCAAGTCCAAGAAAAATAAACTATATTAAAGTTTTGTGCTGCTGGTAAATTTATGCAAAATTTATAGACCAGGGATATATGGGAGGGATTTTTACTCCATTTATTTTTTTTAATTAAGATTTACTGTATATTAAAATATTTTAATATAAGAAACGGATTTGTATTTTTATTCAATAATTTAAAAAAATATTTTTAGTAAAAAAAATATAATGAAATATATTAAAAAATAAGACGGGAAAAAATCCAGCACTTTGTCGTCTTCTATTCTCCATGTTGGCCTGCTGTGGATGGTGGCATGTGTGTGCTTGGTTAAAGCCAGTGTGGAATGCAGAGGGGAGCGGCAGACGGAGCAGCACCAGAGGAGAGGCCAGAGGACAGACAGCCCAGCAGTCCCAAAGCCATGGGGCACCGCAGCAGCTCAAAAAGTCCCCTGCTAAAGCCCACTCACTCCAGACCAAACCCCACACCTCCACCTCCACCTCCACACCTCCATGCTCCGCCATCACCAGCACCGCTAGTCAGCTCTGACTAAACTGCTAAAGGATGTCGACTCACTTCATCAGTCAATGTTTGGAGTGTCCCAGCTGCAGGCATTTATAGGTCTCTAGTATAGGAAAACATTTCGGCTCCCGCTTTTTGATTAGCCTGTTTTTTGTTGTTGTTTTTTTTTTTCTTTCTCTCTCTTTTTCCAATTTAGATTTTTTTGCTTCCACCTCATGATGCAGGGGCCCAGTTTGAGCCAAGGCACTGGTGGCCTGTCTGGTCTAGCTGATGTTATTGTTTAGACAATGACTCACAGCAGCCCATTGATTCGCTTTAATCAATGACAATTTTGAGTGGTTTGGGTGGAAATCTGGAAAATTATCAAAATACAATCATACCATCAAAACAAATTAAAATCTCAAAAGGCTGATGTCAGTGAAAATTTTGGGGCGACCGCTTCCCTCTGTGCGGCTGCTGCGACCGTGACGATGAGGCCTCTGTCTCACCGATGACGCGCAGTTACTATGTTGTTTTTCATCCCTGGGTGGAGACCCCACCCACCCCATCCAGCCCCTGAAAAGCGCGCGTGTTGGTTAATGCGTGCCCTTGGCCTTGCCTCGCCTCGCCTTCCACCAATTCACCTCGTCCATCTGGAAGCGTCCTCAAAGGGGGGCGGGGGGGCCTGTCTGTCTTAGCCAACCGTCACCCTGCGCTC
>JAODXP020000019.1:38425216-38432716 GCA_027497455.2 Sardinella longiceps | reverse complement strand
AACCAATGTGTCCCCGCTTCTTTCTCTCACTGCTGCTGCTGCACTCCCCTCTCTCTCTCTCTCTCTCTCTCTCTCTCGGTCTGTCTCTCCCTCCCTTTTTCTCTCTTTCTCTCTCCTCTAACACTTTTTTGCTAATACATGCATACTTTCAGGCTGGCCCATGGAGTGGTGAGGCAAGGCGAGTGCCTATGGGAACAATGGCGGGCTTTGAGCGCTGCTTGAGCGGCGTCCAGCGAGAGCGAGAGCGAGCGAGGGAGAGAGAGAAAGAGACAGAGTGGGCCGCTCAGCTGCGGCAGGCACGCAGGCACACGGGCAGCAGCACTAGCGGCAGCGGCAGAAGCAGAAGCAGCAGCCCCTGTCAATATTTACGGCACGTTCGGAAGTGGGGCCGCTTTGTGGCGGTGGCCTGCGCCGTGCGGCCCGGCAGCCAGAGAGAGCGAGTGTTTGTTTACGAGTTTGTTTGCCACTCTGGCTCTGTCTCTCAGCGGGAGAGCAGGAGGGAGGAGGACCCACACAATTGGCTGTGAAGACGCAATTAAAACTAACTTGTGTAATTACGGCTGGAGAGAGGACTCAAAGTTGTCTTGTTTCAGAATGACTGCATTGTGAAAAGGATTTTCTATTTTTTTTTTTTTTTCCTTTTTATATTTCATCGTTGTTGTGGTTGACACTGCATAATTTAGGGGGGGAAAAGCAATTTCCCTGTTTTTAAATAACAAAAGTGAAGCACAACATGTGATAAAAAGCAAAGAAATTGTGGCTAACTCCAGAACAATGATTTTGGAACATTACAACTGACTATTTCAGGGGAGAAAATCCTTCAGAAAAACAAGATTAAGTGACAAAGAATGAATTCCTAGACCTGCTGGTAATTACTAATCATTGATATTATCCTACTGCAGCAAGCAATCCAATTGTTTCTAACAATTAAGCCTCACAGAGTTTTTCCCTCAACCAACAAGTTCCTTGTGCCATCAAAACAAAAAAGTCCATATTTTTCTAAATGCACTCTGAACTTAAAAACACACTTCTTCACACTTTCAAACAAGGTAAACATGCTGTCTACACCGAATAATATGGAAAATGTCCGACAGACTTATCCTTGGAAAATGTGTCTGGAAAAGCGGCAGTCTCAAGTGGTCACAGTTTCCAGTTTTACCACCAGTTACTCTTGTCAAATTTCAAGCGAAGACGGAGCATGACGTTACAACATAATTTTGGGGAAGCTAAGAAAACAGCTAGCCTTGCCTTGCCTCCTCCGAGGGAGGGAAGAATAAGGTAACATGAATAGGAATGAGATTTCCGAGACGCAATCTGAGACAAGGAGCCGTCCCCGGGTCAATGTTACTGTGGTAAACATGATCTAAATTTGTTAGGAGACATAATTAAACAATAGCATTTATGCCATTCTTCAGCCAAAACGTCTAGACAGGAGCAGATGAATGTCGACAGCCAATGAGCTTTGAGTCTTCCATGGGGTGACATGATCCCCAGGAAATGCGTGGAGTCAGGCCATGGCCAGCATCTCTGCATGGGGAAGACAAGAGAGGATCTATCTATTGTGTGGCAGCAGGCTTCTCTCTAACACTCATCTTTGTGCTCACTGGGGGGAAGACAAGCCATTGTCTGACGGCTTTGATAGTGAAGGCTTGGGGATGAGTGACAGTTCTGGGTTGGGGGAGAAGCCCCCGAGATCGGGAGCAGCGCCATCATTTGGGCAGGAGGAGTATGTGCAGTGCTATAATAAATGGCCTTAACCTTAGACAACCCATAAAGGATGATCCGCAAACAAAAGCCACAAAAACAAACTGGCTTCACAGACAAAGAGGTTCTAATTAATATAATACAAAATTCATTCTCAGTGCAGGGATATTCAATGTTCACGTCCAAATAGCCTCTCCGAATGGGCCGTTTCACTCTGCTGGATTATCCCGAGTCAGAGAGGAACAATTGTGGCACAGTGACCCCTGAGTGGGATGGATCCGCCATTGTGCTCGCCAGGACAAAAGAGCGTACAGCTCAGTGATCACCTGCAGCTCTCCAAAACTCAGCCATGGACAGCTAATCCAAGTCATTTCCATAGCCTTCCTCTCTCAAAACACACAGGACACACACGCTTCAAAAAACTCACTCTTCTCCACTCCTCTAGCAAAAACACACAGGACACACACGCTTCAAAAAACTCACTCTTCTCCACTCCTCTCACACAAAACACACAGGACACACACGCTTCAAAAAACTCACTCTTCTCCACTCCTCTTCACTTTGGCCTGGCTGCCATTAATGACATGTTGCAAAGGTTGACCAAATACCATTCAGACGAAAGGTCAAAAATAGCATAAAAAGGTTTCATTTCTAGAAAAAAAAATGAAGAAAGTGTTCCAGCACCAACACAGAAAAAAGAACATTCCGGGGCCACACTGACCATGGAGTGAGTAACGCTTTCCTAGATAAAATATTGAGCTTTCTCCTTCAGCTGTGGGGAGATTTGGAATTTGTACTTGGAATCATTAGGCCTATTGTCATCGAAAAACAAAACAAAAACAAGCGCACAAGTGTCCAAGTCAAGTAAAAGTCTACTGAAAAGAGTTGGGTTTCATTTTCTTGATTTGATGAGCTAGCCTTTCAGTATGTCTGCGCTCCAGCAGACCGTCCGTCCGACTATAAACATTTTTACTGCGCTGTTTTTCTTTCCTTCGGAACCCCAATCCCCCGTCCCCCGTCCCCCTGCTCTCTCAGTCCAGGCCTGATTAGTGGACACTAATGAACTCTCGCTCTCGCTCGCTCACACTGGGATCCCCACGGAGGGACACGCCGACACCGAGAAAGGGACAGGGAGCAACGGAAAAAAAAATTAAGTCATATATTTGGGAAGAGTTTGGAAAGAATATGCACCTTAGATGAAACCAAAAAAAAAGAAAGAAAGAAAGAAAAGAAAAGAAAGAGCGAAAAAGGAATGCATTGAAAAAGAAAATGGAAAAGGCCATAGAGAAGACAAGGGGTAGAAAAGGGTAGCAAAGGGTAGACGCCCTTGTGAGGGGATTAGATTAGAGACTCAACATGGCGGGTTTGTGTGTGTGTGTGTGTGTGTGTGTGTGTGTGTGTGTGTGTGTGTGCAAGAGAAACCATTTTCTGAAGGCTTGCCACTAAAAGCAGACACAAAGAACAGTAATACAGGACCCTTGCTAGAATGAGAGAAACTAGTATGTAATTACAGGGCTTCGGCCCAAACCTGTGTGGACGTTACATATCACACTTTCATTTCAACGCTAAAGACAATAAAGACACAAGAGACCAGCAGCACCTCACAGGGAAATAAGCAAATGTTCAGATATTCCACTCAAGCGTCCACTGCTGTGGTAAATTCCAAGACGGGGTTTGAAACCACTCCCTTTAGCTGAGGATACCGACATTTTCTCCATGGTACTGTTCTACTCTTGGTTTCAAGCAACTAGGGTAACCTGCGTCAACTGTGCATAGTGCAGACAAAAACATGCTCTGCGTGTGCTACTTTTAAGGTTACAGACTGCATTCACTCTGACTGGCTTAGACCTCTGTATCACACACACATACACACACACACACACACACACACACACACACACACACATATTGGAGTGGCTGACTTTTTAGGGGGACTCAGGCAGACCGGAGTTTGTCCCCAAGTAGTCTGCAGTGCCAGGACCAGAGGACAAACTGGCTGGCCATCGCTACTGAACCCACGGCCCTCTCTTGTCCTGCGGCCGAGCGTTCGCTCGCTCGCTCACTAACTCGCTCCACCAACAGACGTGACCTCAGCGAGCCTGCTACCCAGACTACAGACTGCACAGCTGGAGGGTCTGAGAAAATATCCTCAAATATCCAACTGCATTCATTCATTTTCTAAGCCCAGCATGATTCTGGGAAAAGACAAGAGGCAGAACTAGGGGGTGGGTGGGGGGGGGGTATTAGGCAACATCAGAGAGAGAGAGAGAGAGAGAGAGAGAGAGAGAGAGAGAGAGAGAGAGAGAGAGAGAGACAGAGAGAGCGCACACGAGTAAATGAGAGGGAAAGCCATTTCTTGTGCCTTGACCATTTGACACCGGAGTTGAAGACCATGAGGGACCCGTGCGGGTGCTAAGACCTCGCCAGAATGCAAGCACACACACATACATACAAAAACACACACACACACACACACACACGACTCATTAAGACTAATTAAGCATTTCACAGCTTCTCTCCCCTGACTGAGGTGCTACCCCAGCAGCCACCCACTCAGCATGCTCCTCTGTGGACGTGACAGAACAACGGCACGCTCTCCTCTCCAGCACCGTACATGAAAGAGGCCCGCACTCACACACTCCACACACTCAAACAGCGCACACACACCCATACACACACACACACACACATACATATGAACATACACGCACACACATACACACACACATATGAACGTCCGCGCAAAGCCGCACACACACACACACACACACACACACACACACACACAGTGCCGTCTGTTCACCATGCCACCATGGCGTCTCTCACCTCACGCTGGGTGCCCCACTAAAGACTGTACCCCTACAGCCCAAGCCTGCTCTCCGGCCAAGCCCTCGTAGACATGAGTGACGGCAACGGCAGAGGGGTTTTTGGTCAAGCTGACCTTGGTGACACATACAGCCGTGTAAGGGAAAGAGAGCCACCATTTTTGTTCAGGCTCTCCTTTCATATTTGTTCACTTAAGCCTTTCGTTCCACTGCTTACCTCGTATGCCAGCTGAAGTTGCCCTGTGGCCCAACAAGCACCACGGAACCAACAAACAACAGCCGAGACACAAGCAACACACTCAATCCACTTGGCAAAGAATAAATAAAAGCATTTCCTTTCCTCCGGAAAAGGGCAAATTCAGAAACAGATGAGACGCAGGAAACAATTGATCTTTCATATTTATAAGGAACAGAGGTTTAACGGATAAAAGTCTTTCAAATGACTGGCCACTTCTGTCTTTGGAGTGAAAACAAGAGATTGAATTAGTAAGAACTTTTTCAGCTATTATTTGGTAAGATTTCCTCCTTAAACACTGGAGCCTACTGGCACATCTGGAAGAAATCATATTTGACGTAAAAAAGAAAAAAAAATATCAGTCCAAAAAAAAGAGAAAGAAATGTGTACACTAATGAAAATATGTCCATCAGCATAACCAATCTGATTAAACTTGACTTTGCATTACTGTGTTTGAACTATGCAGAGGCCAAATAAACACATAGGCCCGGCTGTGCAGGCAGGCAGATAGCTCTGAGGCTAGGCTAGGGCTGTGCAGGCGCCCTATCCACCCAGAGATCTGAGCTGCCTGAGCGGCCACCGGTCTCTCCTCAACTCCAAGCCTGTCCCCAGTCTACCAGCGCCTGCTTCTGACTGTCGCCCTGCCTCTTATCCTCACACTAATCTGTTTAGAGATTGTTTCAGGATTTTAAATGAAGGTTTTCTGATCCAGAAAACTCTGTTTGATTAATGCACTCCTTGGCTACAGTAAATAGTGCATGTCTTAGATACTGAAATGAAAAAATGTACAGTAGCATATTTTATATTAGAAATTATAATGTATGATCAAGGTGATAATTTGTAGATCTTTGCTAATCTACAAAAACTCTTACTCTTTGAGCTCATTGGGATTTCAAACAGCAGTTCAGTCATTTCTTGAAAAGAAATATGAGGCATTCACTTTGAATATGTCAAATTGTGAATCAAATAAAGAAAAAAGAAAGAAAAGAAGAAACAAAGAAAATAAAGAAACAAAGAAAGAAAGAATTTTAAGGGAAAATAAATATACAAAATAGACTTTTCAACAAAAGGATTGAAGTGAAGTTTTACACTAATTCACTTCTTTCTGTCTCAACACAGACTCCAACTCACATTTTCTCATATTGCCTCTCTCCATTTTGTCATCAGAATGTTGACAATAAAAAGAAAAAGTCAAAACAGAGATTTTTTTTCTTTCAGATTCTATACAATTAATATTTTTAAAGTCTTCTTAGAATTATTTTCCGAAGGTTTACGCCATATTCAAATGGATATGAATAAAAATGGCTAATAAATAATTCAGTGATCTTGTAGCCTACTTCTAAAATATTCTGTACCATTAAGTACATAGCTTCTTGGTAACCCTGTCTCAGTCTAGGCTTGAAGGTCAATATTATATTTGTTCTTCTGTCAAATACTTTCGACAAGTTATTGACTTCCTCGCTAGTTATCTCTATGAAATTGCCACTTCGAAGTAGGACGCACGCCGCGATTGAACAAGTGACTGGGCGTCAGCACATTTCCAGAAACATTGTTTCTTTAGTCAATTTAACACACTGAATAGGCTACAAATAACATAAGAAAGTTGTGTATATTTGAAATGTAAGTTTAAGCTATTTAAATTTTATTTATTTACATTTCTCTCTGGGTACTTTTATTTTGTGTAGGCTATTTGCCAGCTCTATCATAGGTGGGTCTATCTTCGAACACATTTTCTTTTAACTCGCGAATAGGTTTTTACTGTCTGTTATAGTGCATGATAGTTGTTGTCACTTCAAATTAACGTAAAGGTGAACTTCTTGTGATTAGTGCACACTGTCTCCAATACAGTTGGATAAACCATCAGATTAAGCGCGAAAACAAGGCGTAGGCTATGAAAACTTAATTAATATTGCCTAGTCTAATATTTTCGTCTTACATCTCAACGTCTTCTCTGGACCGAAGTAGCCCACAAATCAGTGTTTGCTGCACACATTTCTCAAAAAAGCAATTAAGCAATAGAAAAGAAATGCGTAAATATGACAATACGTGGACAATGGTATGTTAAATCAAGGGAACTTTTCGTTATGTTGTCGAGGGTGACAGGTTTTGTGTTTACCACACCATATGTAGGCTGTTTCGGGTCTCCAACCTGAACTACTTTCATTAAAAATATATATGACGTAATGTTTAGTTTCAACGAGGCAACTGTGTAATTAAATATTTTTTTACATGTGTAATATACCGCATGTGTCTTGATAAATGTTTCGATTTTACTGCGGTGGGCTACGGTCAGCACCTATTGGTATGAATGGTGGTATAGGCTGCTCTCCGCTCCAGTGGCTGTTAATTGACATTATAGTACATCTAGCTGTCAAGAACCTGGTCATATGTATTTTGGGTTTCGTTTCCTTTATGTTACAGTGACGTGTTCCAGGCGCATTTGTCCGCGCTTTTCCCCCAAAACTTACCTGGGGTTGGTACGGTTCCAGTAGACAGCATAGCGATCAGCCATCACCTTGGAGCTCGGCTCCTGACTAAATACACACATCCACAGGATCAGGCAGACGAAAATGATCATTTCCACTTGCAGCATAACTACAGTAAAGTTCGTCACGTCCTTCTCTTCAGTGTAAACCCGGAGATGCTGCTCTTACAGCCTGTGTGACACCTTAGCGCTCACTGCGCTTTCTCTCACATTGAAAGGCCAGCCGGTGCCGATGAATGTCAGATTCAGCA
>JAODXP020000019.1:38367716-38422716 GCA_027497455.2 Sardinella longiceps | reverse complement strand
CTCCCAAAATCAGAATCACAATGGGCATTTTTGATTTCTTTTATACACCATATCATTTTCTCCTGAACACGGGGCCTGAGTGTGCATTTCAATGGGAAATAAAAGTGAGTTTTGAACTCCATCCCAGAGGCACATTTATTTTGATGGATTGTTAGAACCAGAAAAGGAGAGAGAAAAAAAAGTCGGCAGCGGCACTGATAGATGTTTCTTCTGATTGATTTCACAGCTGCACGAGACGAGAAGGTCAGTCAGCGGGTCACATTAGTGAAAATCACAGTGAGTGAATTTGCCCAGAGCTGTGAGAACAGCTCCAGGATTAGCATTAGCCTGTATGAGCCGTGTACTGCTTCTGCCTTGTCTCACACGTCTGCTTTATCCCACACACAGTCAGTCAATCACTGGACTAGGTCACTAGACAGCAGCCCTTCACTTGGATCAGTGGCAATCATCTGTTTTATACTTTAAGCAGATTTAATCCAGAAGTGGCTATTGTATCTGTGATTAAAGGGACATTGTTGAGTAAGTGTGAGGGCTCATGGGACTCCCACAGCTGGGGACAGGGAGCAGCTGGACTCTTACTGACTGACCACAGATCAGTGCACAAGCCTGCTACCGTAGCATTCACCAGCTTAGACTGATCCAGCTCACATCAGAGTGACTGACGTAACAGAACTACTTTTTATTCCTTTCTTTTACTGTCCTTTCCCAGTAGTTGGAGTAAATGTCATATGAAAGTAACACTCTTGGGGTTCTCCTTTGTGTGTCCATCAGCACATCTACTTACTTTGATGTGGATTCAAGGAGCTGCCCGTGGCCAAGTTATACTGCACTGTTTATTGGCCAAACCTGATGCCAGTCATCAGAGGCATGCCTGCTTGGCAGATATCTAGTGTGTGGGTATGAGAGGACATGTATCCAAGTGTGGTGCATAAGTGTGTGTGTGTGTGTGTGCGTGTGCGTGCGTGCGTGCGTGTGTGTAGACTGAGCCAGAGGAGCGGCGGCTAGGTTAACCATACAATGCAGTAGTTCCTGTGCGGGGTTGTGTGAACTGCAGTGGGCTGCTGCTGTGCTGTGCTGTGTGAGCTGGCTCCTCAGAGTGGCTCTTAATCAGCCATTAATCAACATGTTCACGCTTGGCCGACTGCGACTCACAGGCCAAATGCTTCTTTTAATTAGCACACTAAGTGCAAGGTGCAACAACTGCAGAGCACACACACACACCCCTCCAATTCACTATACGACTCGGACACACACACATACACACACACACACACACACTCTACATGAAGTGTCCTGTGGGTCTATTCTATTGTATTGAACGGCCCACTGGTGTTCTCAACTTCTCTGTATCCAGCGCACACATGCATCTCCTTCCCTTTCAACAGGCCACAGTCTCCACTGTGGATGCACTCCTGTTCTCACCCAAACCTCCAGCCATACACCCAAATAGCCCCAAGCCATGGATAAATAAATCAGAGATACAGTATCATAGCTATCACCACTTGGAAGAGATAGCAAACAGTCCTATTCTTACATGAAGAATGACTAGCCTAGTTCTACACCATTGAGATAAGCTGAATTTGGCCCATATGCTGTCTGGCTTTTGATGAAAACGCTGTTGAATGAAAATCAATACAAGAGAAGCCTAGCACAGTGAAGTTGTTTCATGGTGCATACCACATCCTTTTCACATTATATCAGTGCTCTTTCTCTTCCCAACATCCATATCTCGCCAGCCAGAGGGCTTTTCCCAGCCCAATAATTGAAACTATTAATAAAATAATATAAAAAAAACATTGCAAATAGGGTAGAGAAAGTATTTGGAAGCCTTCCAAACATTCTTAAAGGGGAGAAATTTTGACTCCAGTCCAAAGCCACTTGTCTGGCTATTTCACACTCATATCAACCCTCCGCTCTGAAAAATAGCAATAGAAGTTGATATGTAATGTCCATCTATCACTCTCTCTCTCTCTCTCTCTCTCTCTCTCTCTCTCTCTCTCTCTCTCTCTCTCTCTCTCTCTCTCTCTCTCTCTCTCCCCCTCTCTCTCTAACTCTATTGAATTTGAGATGTTATTATCACACCTCACTAATGCACTAAAAGCCATTACTAACCCAATGGCCACGGCAGTGTGTGTGTGTCCCGTACGTGTCCCTGGAAAGACACCTTGGATTGGAAGCAGGCCGTGCTGCTGCTGCTGCTGCTGAGAGTGCATGGGGCTGCATGGGAATGAATGCAGTGCAGTGCAGCCCAGCCACTGCCTAACTGGATCTGTTTCCTCAGGCCTCCCCCGCCTGAATACTGATGATGAGGAGATTCATGGCCTGCGACAGCTATTAGCACACACACTTTTTATTTTTAGTAAATGAAGGTGAGAAAGGGAGCGGCGGGCAAAGAAAAGGGAGAGAGAGAGAGGGAGAGAGAGGGAGAGAGAGAGACTTGAGGAAAGGCGAGAAGCAAAGCTGTCTGGCCAGAGAGAGGTAATAAAATGCTATTGTGAAGCGCAGCCAGCTGTGAAGCATGTTCCAATTTGACTTCCAAATGTTTCCTTTTTATTTTCAATATAGAATTGATTCTGGTTGGTCATCACCATATGCTTCTGGCAGACTCTGTCGCCCACTTTTTGCCAGGCGGACCGCCGTATGCTGCCAATTTCAGTGTCATTACCGATAGTTTATATGGGTTCTGCAATGCACCCGTTGGCCAAATCTCAGCTCAGACAAAGCGCTGGCAGGGCGTCCCACAGGCGTCTGATTTATGGGAGGGGCTGGAGGTGATTGGGCGGAGTCAGAGGGGATGAGTGAGGACAGTGATGACACACACAGGCCTCCTCACTCCAACTACACACACACACACACACACACCGCGCCACGGGCATCTGCTCAGCAACATTATCATCCACAGGAATGCATGACTGCTGTTTTCGAAAATATCCGTCTCGCTATTCGATTATGCGAAATTTATGTCCGATGATGTCAAAATGTCACAATTCTGGGCGCAGTCGATGCGCAGAGGGAGCAACAAGCTGTAGTAATCACTCTCACACACACACATACACACACGCACAGGCTGTAAGCCACCCACGGAGTGGTGATGGTTCCTCTCCTCATGGTTCTTTCCCAGCTCAGCTCAGCTCAGCTCTGCTCCTGGGTCTCAGGCCTCAGTGCTCATCCCCCCAGCTGTCTGTCCTCCAGTCTCTCCAGGGGCTCCTCTTCCTTCCAGAAACTTCTGTCTCCTCCTCTTGCTCCTCATACGTCTCTCTTACTGTAGTTTCTTCAGGGCTGCTATTATCTATTAGAGAAAGCAATATTAATCAGTGTCAGCAGATTGGTATATATAGACCCTGTGTGTGTGTGTGTGTGTGTGTGTGTGTGTGTGTGTGTGTGTGTGTGTGTGTGTGTGTGTGAGTGTCTGATGTCTGCATTTAGGGAACACTACTCATGAAAAGAGTAATCATGTCCTCTGTTTACAGAAGTGTGTGCGTGCATGTGTGATTGCTTTTCTGCAAATATAAACTTTCAGAATATAAACCGTCTGTCTGTCTGTCTGTCTGTGTTGCTCTGTACTGGGCTTCTTAATGATGGGAAATTGGAGCAGTGGCGCAGCTGTCTTCAGTACTATAATGTTTTTGTTATGAAACTTTGTCTCGTCCCTATCTGCTGGGAATTCTGGGAATGTGATGAGACAGTACTTCACCTGAGAACCAGTTAGATCAGTCATGAGGAATGCTAGGGAGATACTGTACATCGCATTAACTGCTTATGAATGGAAGATCATTTCTGAAGAAACATTTGGTCCTTTAATGCACACAGGAAAAATAAGACTACCCTGTCCATTAAAGGACAAAATATTTCTCTAGCAATGTTTTTCACAATAATTTTACATGCTATGTTAGTCATTTCAATTTAGGTTATTAATTCTGAATTCAATTAAGTCCACTAATCAATTAATTTGCTTGCTTGTTTATACAACGGCTAAATCTATTTTGAAGGGCAAATGAAGATTAGCATCTGCTGTTTTTGGAAATACTACAGACAAAAGCACAACCTGGGTTGCTCTAAGTAAAGGAACTAAAAACAGTTAGAGAGGCCAAGATATTTTCAATAATAAACTCCCAAGAGCTTCAGAGAGCTTTTTGTCCACCAGCAGAGAGAGAGAGAGAGAGCTCTGGACACAGACAGAGAGAGGTGAGGTCAGGTAGGTTTGCTCTTCCTGGTTCCTTCTTTGTTTGCTTTCATTATCTGCATTTGTTTTCCCATGAGCCTTTGGGCTTTGAAGTGAACCATGGAAGTTATCTCTGGGACTAGATTTTATGTCATTAAAAAAGCCACAGAAGCTAAATAAGTTGAAGTCTTCATTTGGACCACTCGAAAGACTAGATGAATGACTTGTTCCTCTGATTACATTTGGTGTCTACTAAGAAGATTAATCTGTAATTACGAGTTAATTTTGCTCTCAGTGTTTTGTGGCAAGCTCCCCACTACTGAGTTAAGACTATCTCTCATGATAAAAGCACAATAGTGTCACTGTGTACACAGCATGCAAATGTTCTTGTTAACAGTTAATAAACGTGTCAGAGGAAATTGATAAGTTCTCTCACAATAAATTAAGAGAAATAACAAGCAAACATGGTTATGCTAATATCCTGTATGGAGTGTGTGGGTCCAACAGGATAAGATGACTGAGTTGAAGACTGCATGTGTGCATTCTGAAGCTGGTGGATTAGATTGGTTCACTGTCTTTTCCAAATGAAGAAGAAAAGAAAAAAAAATGACTGTAACCTCCGTGAGTTCAGAGCTAATATTTCTCCTTTTGTCTTTTGGAAAACATTTGAAGCTCTTATTTCTCCCCGGCCTCTAAGCTACAGGTTTTGCTTGGCATGTTGACTCTGTGACTATACTCCTATCCAGATCGACAGCTAATAATATTTATGGCTATTTCCCTTCATCTGAGAAGACTTTAAGTGCTTCGGACGCCAGTCTAAACATTCCCTCAGATATCAAGCAGAAAAGTGATAGCAGACTTCCTGGCATGACGAGATCGTTTTTGTTTTTGAAATATATGTTTAATTAAAGGCGGTTATGGACTTCTGGTCAGACGATGAGCTCGAGAAACAAAAAGATAAGATTAAAGCAACAAGTTGAAGCTAATCGCCAAAATGTACACACATGCAGTAGACTTTTTTTGAAGACAGAAGACAGATGAAAACAAAACAGAAAGAGACAGGGTTTCACTTTAATTCTGTCTTGACTCTCTCTCTCAGTCATAGTCACACAAAATTGCTCCAGAAAATAATTTTAAAACATATTATGCACTAAAAAAATATCACATTTTGTACATGTATCATGCGTTAATTATGGCAACAGGGTCTGTGCACTGTTAATAGTTTTCTATTTGTGTGATTGAGCTAGTGCCTTTATTTTTTATTTCATGTGTTTTATTATTATTTACAGTGTATTATTATACTTTATTTTAATTACTATTCTGGTTATTGTTATTGTTGCCTTTGCCATTATGTACAGTGAGTTAGACAAATCCTATAACAAAGGACTGAAGGGGATTAAGTGAAGTGTGACAACATGCTATTTTGTGCACAGACATAAACTCCCTTAGTTACAATACAACCATACAATCATAACACACAAAAAGATTGAAAGGTGAGGTGATTTCATGTAGCCATCCTAACAGGGCCAAACTGACTGATCCAGTCTAAATGAACCTTACTGCAGCATTAAGCCATTGCCTTCATTTCATCTGAATCACTGTAAACATATTATTATGCTATCAGAGACTTTTAAAGCCACATTCAGCCTCATTGTGACAGAGCAATCTCCAGCCACCCTCTTTATATCAGTGAGTCAGGCTAGTGATACGGAGATGTGCCGGAGCATTCCAAAATAAATTTCACTGGGATTTGAGGTGATCATCTCCTGATTTTCATAGCAGATATCTCAGTGGATACGGTAAACTCCACTGAAATTCAAGATGGTGCCCCTAATCTCAGTGTTTTCTCACAGCACTTTGTGCAAATGTCATCCTATAACCCTTTTGTACTTTCACATCTCTGTTATTTTCTTGTTTCTCTCTCCCTCTTGGGCTATTTGGTGCTGTGATGTGGAAACTGCAATGATTTACGTTCCTGCAGCCTAAATGTAGACATATGTTACATTACAGCAAAGTAAAATGATTCACATGAGTCCACAACATGCGGGAAGAACAGAACCATGTCTAGACCTCAAGAGTTTAATCAGATTATTGCACACGTCTTGGATCACTGCACTTTCTTCTCCATCGCGGCAAGTCTCGGAGGAGCTCAAGGACTTTGGCGTCCAAGCATGCCAAATTACCCACATGGCCATTAATTATGTGTGTCATCTGCTGACAGGATGGGGACTTTGGGTATGTTCCCTCTACTGACAGATCAAACACAAATGTTTGAATGGCTCAGATAGATGCTGGAGATCTGGCAGGGACAAGCTTTTTCACAGCGTCGACACAGGGCTCACACCACACCCCATCATTTGCATCATAAAACAGCCGCCTCGCGCTAAAGTGTCATGAATCATGGATCAGCTATTTGGAGAGATGAAATATAATCAGGCCTGTGTGGTTTGCTGCTGAGCTGGGGGGGGGGTCTACCGCACATTCACAGTCCTGTCATGCCTTTGCATGGCCTTTCTTAGTCCTTGGGTGATCCTCTCAAGATTATTTATCTGTTTACTGATGGGGGGCCCTGTTCTTTATCCCTCTCTCTCATCTCATCTCCTCTCGCCGGGCCTGACTTCACCCTTCTCCTCACAGCCTTAATGGCACTTAAAGGACATGCTTCCAGTGTCACATCAGCTGCCCCGCTGGAGTGGCCGCCACAACATGTCCATGTGTGTGTGTGTGTGTGTCTGTGTGTGTGTGGGGGGGTGTCACCAGGGATGCCACACGTGCTAATTGGCTGCCCCAGGAGAGGCGTCTTCACCACGCGGTGTGGTCCACCGTCTTAGCGGTGGCCAGCCATCTCTCCCGTCACTATCAAAGCCAGCTGACGCAGTGGGCCAAAGCGCCACCAATCATCTCCCTCAAAGGGCCTCTTCTCTCATTGGGCGGACTGGGGCGAGGAAGATTGTCCTGGCGGAGGGCTGATTAGAGCGTTAATGGGATTGGGTCGTGTCGCTCTGTGAGGGACTTCCAGATCCTGTCATTGGGAGGCAGGGAAGCAACAGGAGGGCACTACTGAAGCAGGAAGACTCACCAGGACCCCTTTCAACTGCTTTGAAACAGGAAATCTTTGTTTACAAGTGGGAAGATAAGTCGACTGAATGCTGGTTCCCTGATTGTCTTGGCTGCTATTTGGAGTTACAAGTATCTTCACTTTCTGTGGAGTTGTTTTCCCGTGCATTCCAGTGTTTTGTTTGGAAAGTGTGGAAAAGTAATTAATTTTGAAATAATGAAACGGCGCTGCATGACAGTTCAATCAAATAATGACTAGGACAATATTTAGCTGTGGAAATATTACACGCATAGCCAGAATAGTCACTTCAGCAAGAACATGCACTCATATTTACAATGACAGATTTTGGTGTCTGTATTGTATTTGTCTGATGTCAAAGACATTTTCATTAATGCCACATCCTTCATATTGACACTTTTGTTGTGTTTCAAAAAAGACACGTCACTCTGATCCAAGTTCAGCCTCTGGCCAGACATGCAAGGCAAGGCAAGGCAAGGGCCCACCTGCTACTGGGAATGTATAGCTTGTGACACAGGGTGACAGTTCTCCGATAGGTAGAACAGCAAACTCTCCTCTGGGTATCCACGGAAATGTGAGTGAACATGTTGAACCTTGAAGAAACAAAGCCGCTTACTCAAGCCCTTGACAGGCAAAGGCCACCTTTGCCAAGTACTGAATCTGGACCAAATAAAAAAGAGCTGAGAGCTTAAAAAATGCCATTGAGCTATTATGGTCTGTTTCATCTGGACAGAGATCCCAGGGGTGCGAACATGGCACACTAGTGACCAGTAACAACATCCCAGCCACAAGAGTTTTCAAAGTATACATTTTAGTGGGGTTTGAGGCAGCAAAATAGGGGAAAGAAAAGCGCATCTCTGGCATGATTTTGTGAGGGGGATTCATGTCTTTGTTTGAGTGCTTGCCTTGGAACATTCAGTGACAAACGATATTCATCTATTTCAACTTGAGCTTCTTGCCTTTTGTATTAAAACACAGCTTGTGGCCAAAATATACCCAAGCAGATTTGAATCCATCAGTCACTGTCAGCAGGGAGGCCGGAGTGATGAGCTGATTGCGCCAGGATCCGTCCGTTCGGTTTAGTCGAGCTTTTCTCCCTTTCAGCCTCATTTCCAGGACGAGAGTTAGTTACCTGTCTGTGGCACTGCCACTGGGAATGAGTCATAGGTGTAAGTCTCCACCTGCCCCAGTCCTGTCAAGGCCCTCATTGGGCCGCTCTACTGCCAGGAACCTCCACCCCTTCAGTGGGTGATGGGTGTATCTGTGGTTCTCCAACTTCTCTCTCTCTCTCTCTCTCTCTCTCTCTCTCTCTCTCTCTCTCTCTCTCTCTCTCTCTCTCTCTCTCTCTCTCTCTCTCTCTCTCTCTCTCCAAGCTTGCCAGAAAAGCACAATCCCACAATCCTGTCTGGATGGATGTGAGGGATCCTGATGATGCATGTGTGTTGGCATATCTCAAACAGCCCACCTTTTTCCCCAGGCTCAGGCCAAACTCTTGCAGTGGAAACAATGTGTTGTTTCTTGGAGGTAGTATTCCAAGAGATTATGAGATCAACTGTCTGACATGAGTCCAATTGTGGATGGATCAATAAGATAAGCATGAACATAAAATTAGACTGTTTTAAACTGTGAAATGGTTTCAGCTAAAGCTGATTGTGTGATGCCAAAGTGTACGTGCAAGCTGTAAACTAGGCCTTATGAAGCATTGTCAGTGATAAGCCACATGATGAGAGCAAAATGCCAAGCAGCACAAACGTCACTAACACTCCCAGAGAGCATGGAAGAGCTGGAGTAGAGGAAAAATCCTTTTTTATGATGAGTGAGGCAAAGATCTTGAGTCCTCTCTGAGTGAGGTCCATTTTACAGATTCTAAAACAGGAAGTTCCTGCCCGTGATTACCATTGTAAAATGGATCCAAATCTTAATGTTGATCGTATTTTGTTCTATATTACTGTGCCATAAAATGGGAGGTTTCACTGATCCTAAAATACTTAATAATAGTGCCTAACAACGACCCTTCGCTGTTCTGAAATCAGTGGAACCTGCACCCGATTAGGGGTTATTGCTTGAAGATGTCATTCATGTGACTCAGTGTATGACATGTGGTGAATGGACTGTGCACTAGCCTGTATGCTGTGACTTGATGACACTTGAGCATTTGAGAGCAGGCATATTTTACTAGCGAGACGTCTCTAGTCATGTTGTGGTAGCTGTGTATCTCTGCACTCCATGTGCATGCAACCAGAGTCAGGTCACTGTGCCGGGCGTTCCATCAACCTTCCAACCCAACTTTGTTTATGTTGCATTAATATCTCTGCTCCACTCAGAATGATGAATAACGCCCCAGCCCAAAAGGCTCTCTTGTGAAGTGCTGCATTAAGCTAGATAATGTAAGAGCTATTTCTGCTCTGCTCTGAGTCGTCCCAAACCCTGCTGCCGTCTGCGGCTAGTTTCATCTGCCTGATTTATTGTCTGTTGCGTTGCACAGCACTCTGTAAATACTGATCTTCATAACATTGCTTTGTTTGCGGACAGACAGAGGGTGTGGAACCAGGCAGCAGACCGGTTCTTTGTTCTCTAGCTTCATTCTTTATTATGGGAATAGAATCAGCTAAGCTGCTGCTTCGCTGTCCCAGGGCCCATGGGTGCTTCAGAAGCGGAGAGTGCTGAGCTGCATGTGTAAGAGGCGGGAGCAAGAGGCAGTGCATATGGCGGGCCTACAGTACATGTCAGTCAAATGTACAGGCTCCCCTGCACTGCTCTTCAAAGGCATTATTCATCAATCTGACATGTGCACAACGCTCTCTTGATGCAGGGAGCTCGCCCTCTGCAGAGAAGCTGATCAAAGTGGTGACGTCTCACCAAAACACTCACAACCCCCCCACTACCACCCCCTCTCCCACCCCCAGCCCGACTCCCGTGACTGGAGAGGAATGACTGCAGCTTCAGAGCTGGGAGTCACAATGAAGATTGTTCTCCGAGAAAAACATGAAACTCTAACAAGGGAGTGTTTCCCAGGAAAGGTCATCAGGACGGCTGTTGCACAAACACTGCTGAAAGGTTAGAGTCCAAATAATGCTTAATTAATGGGCTGCGTGTGATGTTACATTATTATGTGGATTTGGAGAGGTCGAGGGTGAGGGAGGTAGTGTTAGTATGAAAGGTTTGTCTCAAAATGCCACCAAACCCATTTGCATTTTAACAGACTCATTGCCGAGCAGCATGTGATTGTGTGTGTTTCTATACAATACACAGCTTGTAATTGTAGATTATATGCAGTAGGCGCTCACACATTTATCATCTAATATAATGAAATATGTTTCTATCCTAGCACAGCTCTACTGTACCAGTTAGCCTTCCAGATAACTTGTGTCTGTACTGCTGAGTGGTGGCCCACTCACACAATTACACACACACACACACACACACACACACACACACACACACACACACACACACATGAACACAAACTCACACAGTGTGCATGCTCTCTCTCTCTCTCTCTCTCTCTCTCTCTCTCTCTCTCTCTCTCTCTCTCTCTCTCTCTCTCTCTCTCTCTTTTTGCCTATACTGTCACTGGCTTTGTGGACAGAAGAGCCCACCATTATTTCCCTAAATGAAGTATGTCCTCTGACACCTCCTCACTGTCTACTCCCCACACTAAACTTTCTCTCTCATACAGACACACTGAGTTTGTTCTCAGCATGGAGGCAGTATTAGTACTTCCTCAGGAAGAGCACTGGCTTCTTGGGGCTCCTCTGCTCAGGCCCTGAGGCGGCTCTGCAGTGGGACTGAGGGGTCATCGCCCCACTGCCCAGGGCACTGTCCCCCCCACAGCCCTCTGCCCAGAGCCCCAGACCCCCACTGACATCTGGGGAGAGGGGAGAGAACCAGCGGGAGGTTAGGGGCTTTGGGGTGATGATGCCCAGGGCAGCCAGAGGACTGTAGTGCTCTAGTGGGGTGGGGATAGGACTCAGAGGGAGGGAGAAAGAGAGTGAGAGAGAGACCTTAGAGGCACATCACCATTGATTAAACAGGAGGCAGTGTTGACCAGACTGGTGGCATGAGTTGTTTTGCCTGCAGGCAAGGACAGATTTGTTAGAGAGTTGGGCAAACTCCTAATAATTTCTCTGACTGAGTGTGTTTGTGTATGTTTGCACGAGGCCATGATGGATTTACACAGTCCATAGCTCACTGTGAATTTTTCCATTATTGGGAAGCAAAACAAACCATTAACTCGTTAACAAGTGATAAGAGATCTTTGTTAACCACTTTTGTACCCAGAGAAAATAAGCAAAGCACTGTGCCTTTCTCTCTCCTCACACGCCTCCTGCGTTGTGAAACACACTTGGCACAGTTTGCTGTTCGCCATATTTATCATGTCAGAGGCTGAGACAACACAGCTTTGGTCTCCCTCCACTGCCTTCACACACAGAAAAATGAAGTTAAATCGCTTGTTTAGGTTGGCTGTCTCGAGGAAAATCCCAAGTCGCCACGTACGGACTGAGGTCATTGAGGAGCAGTCAATACGGATTAGGCTAAATTGCTCGGCTGTCTTGTGAAGCACAGGAAGAATTGCTGGGCCAGCATGGCGGAGGGAAAAAAATGAGTAATTTAAAGGTACATTTTGTCTGGCAGTGAACCCTAATTGAGGATAAAGCCCCTTTTCAGACACACACACTTGCACAATCATTACAGGCCTGATTTAAATGGGTTACCTGCTGGAAGTTTCAGAGAGTGCAACACTAAGACATCACACACACACACACACACACACACACACACACACACACACACACACACACACACACACACACACACACGCACACATTTACAAATGCAACCAAATCCACGCTTACACACACATCCACTCTCCTCCCTGACTGACACATACAGCCCTTTCCTCTGGTTCACATTATCTGACCTGTTCTCAGACGTTTTGGGGGGGTGGATGGGGGGGTTTCCCCCCCAGATCTGTCAGTCCAGGCGCTTTCAAGCTGCATCAGGAACACATCACGGGAGTTAAAATCGATGGCCTTTTAGCGCGTCAGTCTGGCCGCGTGTCAGCCAGGATAGCTTGCCTCCGAGAGGTGCCCAAATGAGCTCCACGTGGAGAGGAAGTCTGGGGAATATTCCCAGGCCTTTGGGGGAAATGTTTGCTTTATCAAAGGTGCTGCTGCTGTGAGCGAGCCACTGACTGACTCACTCACTCACTCCTCCAATAATATTATGAGCCAGATAAACTTATGTAAAGCTACCTAAACTGTCATAATCTACTTTATCTTCCACTCCTAATTTACGGCCCAGTCTAGGAGAAAAGTGGATGACATTTCAAAGGTGTGAAAGGATCTCCTGTTCAGTGTGGGAGTTGATGACCTTTCCATTTTCCATCTTTTAATTGAGATCCAGAGAGCCTCTGGGGAAGTAGACCTCTGTCCTCCTCATCTCTCGGCTCTGATCTGGGCTGCTGTTGCAAAGTTTAAAAGACAATCAGACTTCTCACTCTCGCTCTTAGATTCTCTGACGTCAGTTAGACTTTCTTGCTGCTTCTCCTGCCTGTGTGAGGAGAAGAGAAGAGAAGAGAAGAGAAGAGAAGAGAAGAGAAGAGGAGAAAAGAGAAGAGGGCTATTGTGGTGCTAGTAGACTGCTAGGACATGCAGTGCAGCCGTATCTATTATCATCAGCCGAGTGGCAGCACTCTCCTCTCCACTTCTCTCCTCTCCTCTGCCATCACTTTAGGAGGCAGAATGAAACCATCTGCTTCTGCCATCTGCAATCTATTTGTTAATTATTCCTCTTCCAACACTGTTCCTTTATTCCTCTTTCTCACCCGTCTGCTCTCCCGCGTTCACTCGCTCACTCCGGGGTTACACTGAGAGGTTAAAAAAAAGAAAAAGAGAAGAAGGAACGAGAGAGAGGGGGGGAAAAAAACATGAAACATACCACACGTAGCCCAGCGGTCAGAGGCTGTGTGAGAGTGCCACACAGCTTTCAGCGTCTTAATAAAGCTGGCATCAGGGTGGCGCTGGGTAGGGTGCTGGCGCAGGCAGACGGGCGGGTGGGTGTCTCGGGCCCCTGGACTCTCCCCTGGGGTGGCGTGGCACAGCGGCCCCCGCTCTGCAACCTCATAAAGCGGCTCCTTTCTCCTTTCCTGCGGCCTTGATTAAGATCAGATTAATAATCCTGCGCTGACCTGTGGCACACAGGAGAAACACACATCTGTCTCTGTGGCCACCCACTGGCCTCCAGCTCCCTTGGGTGCTTTTACCCTCAGATTCTCCGTAGATGAGACGCTTGGTCACCAGCCTGCTTCCTGCTCTGATGTGTGGATAAGTGCTGTTTACGTGCCTGTCTTTATGAATGTTTGTATCAGCTTGATTAGCTCATATTTTAGACCACACTCTATGTCTTTCTATGTGTGTGTGTGTGTGTGTGTGTGTGTGTGTGTGTGCGTGTATGTGTGTGTGTGTGTGTGTGTGTGTGTGTGTGTGTGTGTGTGTGTGTGTGTGTGTGTGTGTGTGTGTGTGTGTGCGCGCGCGTGTATTTGTATGTTTATGTGTAGTAGGTGCCATTCATTGATGGGGCATATGGTAAAGCTTTACAGATGAAACAAAGACCTCTTGTCTTAAGAAGACAACATCCAGTTCAACAAATAGAGCTGATTTTGAGTTTGATTAGATATCTCAGTTCAACAAATAGAGTTGATTTTGATTGTAGTAAGTTTATTTCATCAAATCAACCTAATGGGCCTTTGCTTGGCGTCGCTGGTGTAATGGTGATGCAGTTTTGTGCGTTTGAAGCAAATCAAATTAGTAAACGGGAAACTATGGCAGTCAACTGTCTACCTTGCTAAGTCTTTTTCCATATAACACTCGGACAGCCTCAGGATAGTTCAGAAGGGTAAGGAATGTAAGGAATGTCATCTGAAAGAGTTTTGATAATATCAATTTGAATAGCTTCATCCAAAGCGCTACTATTAAAATCTCTTAAGGTCTAAATGTCAACATTCCTGGTGGTTGTCAGAAAAGGGCTGCTGCTGATAGATAAACAAAAGTCTTGAGGCCAACACACTGTACCAGGCAGGCAGGGTGATGTAAGAGGTCTGACCTCAGGCCTGCTGGCTGTGTCTAGCCATGGCTCTGTCTCTAGAGTCAGGAAACAGTCCTGCTGACCCCAAAACAGCCCAACAGAGAGTGTCCAGCGGCCCCGAGCACGAGGTGCTGTTTAGCCCACGCACCCTCTTTTCAGACTCACTCACGGGTGGGAGACACAGCCACAGTCTGACGCCTGGTGTGCCGGCGGGGCTCAGTGCATGGAGATGAAGAGGCCAGGCTAATGAGGGCAAATTAAATTAAGTGGTGTGTGTGTGTGTGTGTGTGTGTGTGTGTGTGTGTGTGTGTGTGTGTGTGTGTGTGTGTGTGTGTCTGTGTGTGAGAGAGAGAGAGCGAGAGAAAGAGTTCATGAAATGGGCCTTCTCTCTCATACAGTGTTTAGCGGTAAACATGGTGGCTACAGTGATGTCTGCTGCTCCCTCTTCACCCTTGTGAGTATAATGGAGAGCGGAGAGAGAGAAAGAGAGAGAGAGAGGGTGCTGGTGGGTGGGGGTCAGTGGGTGGGCTGCTGGATCAGGCGGCTGCAGAAGTCTCCCCTGTGACAGGGTGGGCCTGCGGGGAAAGAGGCTTATTACAGTGGAGTGCATCAGGTGGACCAACTTCATTCAGTCTTAGGAACGCTTGTGATCAGAGCAGCCACCGTGATGGAAAACTTGGCCTGCCTCATGACTGGCACTCCATTTATCTAAGTGAGGCCAGAGAGCCAGAATAAGCCTCAGTTTGATCCAGAGAGGGAGAGAGAGAGAGAGACAGAGAGAGAGAGAGAGAGAGAGAGAGAGAGGGAGAGAGAGAGAGAGACAGAGAGAGAGGGGAGCCGTCGGAGGAGAAGGATGAGATAGAAAAGTGTGGATAGTCTCCTATGTAGTTTAAGCAGTTATGTTATGTAATGATTAAAACAATCATCATTAGTTTTCATTTGTATAATTGTGTGTATTTGCTGTATGTATTCTCTTACAATGTTGTCTTGAAGGGATTCAGGGAAGCTCTGGAATATTCTCATTGAAGTTAGCGATAAAGGATGAGTGTGAGCTCACATTCCTCCACTGAACACCGAACCGAATCCTATCCTCACAGGGATCCCACTGCTGCAATCCCTCAGTGGATTCAAAGCACACAGTCTGTAGTTGTATCCTGTATGGTGTTTGTAATCCCCAGCCCAGCTCCCCAGAGAGAGAGGGGCCTCTATCAGTGGCATCTCCTGATCGTCGGGATAACACAGCCTCAGACGAGAGAGAGCCGCAGGTTCACTACATGCTTTATGCTCACATGAAAGTTATGACTGTCACTTTTTACTGCAGCGAGCGAGTGCTGGATGCCTAATATGACTTTGGCCCGCTATCAAAGGCTTTTGTTGAGCCTAATATCTTAAAAGTAACAGCAGGAATGATTAGCTGCTCATGAGTGATTAATGGGACCTATATGGCGGGGAGCGTTCCATATTAAAAGGCAGACATGAGTCGTCTGGGAACTTATTGCCTGTCCGCAGCAGTCGCTATGATTAACACGAGCACACCGGAAAACAACAAGCCGGCAGTGGAAGAGAGGGAGGGGGGAAAAAACCCACAACAAAGTTTATTTAGACCTCATCGATTTTCTGCCATGTGCGGCTGGAGTCTTATGAGGTGTTGAATGAATAAATAATTTCTAAAATGGCGTGAACCTGGCTAAACATGGAAAGCCGTGAGTGATATGGGAGGCATGCGGTGATGTAGTGGGATATTCAATTGGAATAAAAAGCCGGGGGCAGTAAATTAAGAGCAGGTTGGAGTAGAGTGGCGTTAATGCACTGGCCATGTTTTTGGAGAGAGCCGTTTTAAGCCACTAACACTTTAAAGGGTGAAAATAAATGTAGAATTACACACAGTTACCTTTTCATCTGACTGACACATACTTACTTAATGGACCCAAAGGCTTGATTTGAAAAGACAATAAAATAACTGTACTTTACCGTATTTGTGAGTCAGCCTACACTCTTCTGTGCCTCCCTGACATAATAGCAGGTATTGCAACGCTATAATACTAAAGTGAATTGCCCTTCTGCGCTGAACATAAATGAAAACAGATGCTGATTCAAACCCTGAGCACTTCTGATGGGCAAAGCCCGTGTCTAAGCTTATTTTATAGTGTATGATAGTGGCCTCTGCTGTACAGTCCTGAAGCCCACTAATGCCTTTGTGCCTGCTCCAGTTCCCAGACAGCCAAGCCAGGTCCAGAGGGTCTGTCCACTACAGCAGGGCCTCTCTCAGCAAACACAGTAAGCACAGTACAGTAGGAGAGGCAGTGCGTCCAGTTTCATTAATTAAGCTCAGCATTTCCATTAATTAAGCCAGAGCCCAATTTTTTTCTCCCCTCGCTAATGGCATTGCAAAAATAACTTTGGTCCGTGTCCAGAAGCACAGGTAAAAAGGCAGGCCAGCTCATTAGGGCTGTTTACAGTGTTGTTACAGCTGCAGAGGGGGGGTTCACACATCAGTCATAAATGAAAGTGAACTTCTCAGTCCTCTGAAAGTCTTTTAATTAGACCCCCATCAGGGCTAGCCAGCGCCACAGTCCAGGCCTGATCATTTGTGTTCAATAGTCCTGCAAACAGGCCTGCAAAGTACTTTGTACCAACTGCAACTTTGTATTTGGGTCAGAATTTCATACACGATACAGAACTAACAACTACCTAAGAGAGCAACTTCACTGACAGTGACAACAATTGATGCCGGAAATGTGGATTCAGCCTCAGAAGATATATATAGTTAAGAAGAACTAAGTACAGAAGACTCTGAAGAGATCATTTTGGGGGCACATTTTTAACAGTAAACAACTTCACTGGTGAGATATACAGTATTTCTAAAGTCTACTTAGCCAAGAGGAAATTATTATCAGGAGAGCAGAGCCTGAATATTGGTGAGACTCGGTCGGTATAACACTAGAGCTCCTCAGCTGACATAGAACTACTGCACCAACCCCAGCTATGGCACTCTGTCTGTCTGAGCATGAGTAGTGACATTACATAGAGCAAACATAGAGCCAGTCACTGGGGATATTACAGGCCTCTGACATTCAGTGTGTTGCACATCACAAATGAAATCTGTTTCATTGAATTGCAGATTCCCAGGTTTGTTCACTCTTGGCCTCTCTTGGTGACCAGATAGAGATAGATAGATAGAGAGAGAGAGAGAGAGAGAGAGAGAGAGAGAGAGAGAGAGAGAGAGAGAGAGAGAGAGAGAGAGAGAGTAGTGCACAAAGCAGCTCACCTTACACCTCTTTCCCACCTCCTCATGCAGCCCTGCCATCACTTCAGACTCACTGGTGCCCTTGCCACCATCTGCCCTGTTCTGTTCCCTCCAAATAGCAGACAGAAGGGGGGAAAAAACTCAGAAAGTGAGGTATGAAAATGACTACCACACCACACTAGCCCGTGCTCTTGAAGGCAGCTGTCTTGCTGAGGGACGTCTCAGTGTGTTTTTAATGTGCTTTTACCCAGCAGGCAGTGGGGCAGTGGGGCTGGCAGCTAAGCTGGTGGAGGTTAGTGCCATGGGACTTGTCTGATAGCCTAAGTGTAGGCCTGTGCCACTCAGCACTGATAAGGCATTGGGCTTCACATTTGTTGTTCACATATTCAATTAAAAATACTTTCATCTTAAAGGAGGAGGAAAAACTAACAAATACATTGATGGTGGATTTTCTGTTTACAAAAAATCAAACAAAAAAACAATAATAACAAACATTTATTGGTAGTGAACATATGGTAGTGAACTCTCTCTCTCTCTCTCTCTCTCTCTCTCTCTCTCTCACACACACACACACACACACACACACACACACACACACACACACACACACACACACACACACACACACACACACACAAAAGAAGTGAAAAGTCAGAATGCTGGTGACAGCTATGGTATAAAGCAGTGACACTGGCGCTCCTCAGCTGATGTGTGCAGAGTAAATGGAATAGCACTGATGACAGCAGCAGACACAGATATTCATTCTCTTCCCCAATTGCTCCACTGTCACTCTGTAGCAGCCAGAAGGGCAGCCATGGCTATAGTCCATTTCCTGCAACAACCAATGTATTTTATGCCTATGTCTGAGTCTCAGTATGCATACAGGGACAGCAGTGGGTGGGGGAGCTGGACAAGGGTGGGGTGGACGAGGGTGGACGAGGGTGAGGTGGGGTGAGGTGTGCGGTGTTGGGGGAGAGAGAGGGATAAAATGTCACAGTGAGATACACCAGTGGCCAGCACTGACAGCTGGAACACAGATACAGCTTGTCCAATAGTTGTGAGGCCTGTAAGAAGGTGATTTCCCCAAAGATCCTGGAGCAGCATAGCATAAAAACTACAAGAATGTTGGGGGGAAGGAGAGAGAGGGTTTGTGTGTGTGTGTGTGTGTGTGTGTGTGTGTGTGTGTGTGTGTGTGTGTGTGTGTAGTGTGTGTGTGTGTATGTGTGTGTGTGTGTGTGTGTGTGTGTGTGTGTGTGTGTGTGTGTGTGTGTGTGTGTGTGTGTGTGTGAGAGAGAGAGAGAGAGAGAGAGAGAGGGGGGGAGAGAGAGAGAGAGAGAGAGAGAGAGAGAGAGAGAGAGAGAGAGAGAGCAGAACCAAAAAAGAGGTGAGTGCCTGAGCAAAGGTAGCTGAAGGGAGAAATAGTGGGAGAGCTGCAGAGCTTCTCTGAGCAAAATGAGCAAATAGACCCTCAGGAATGTGAGCAGACAAACTGCCCTCTATGGGCCACTGGAATGAGAAGACACTGGGAGAGAAGTTAAATATAAAAATGGCTAGACTTCGAATAGAGAGAGAGAGAGAGAGAGAGAGAGAGAGAGAGAGAGAGAGAGAGAGAGAGAGAGAGAGAGAGAGCAGGAGAACATGAATATTAAAAAAATAGAGCAAATAGTGAACAAGGAGAAAAGGAATCCTGGAAAGAGACTCACCAGACAGAACTAGTTGCAGAAAGAATGACATGCAGAGAGAGAATGAGAGAGGGAGAGAAGGAGAGAATGAGAGTTCAGATGCTCTCTCAGGTTTTATTAAGGTGTGACCCTGACTGTGGTCTGGTGTCTCCCCAGTGTCTCATGTCATAGACGCCCTCATTCCTCACACCGAGGTCCAGTAGTGTGTGTGTGTGTGTGTGTGTGTGTGTGTGTGTGTGTGTGTGTGTGTGTGTGTGTGTGTGTGTGTGTGTGTGTGTGTGTGTATGTGTGAGTTTGTGTATGTATGTGTGTGTGTGTGTGTGTGAGAGAGAGAGTTTGTGTGTGTGTGTGTGTGTGTGTGTGTGTGTGTGTGTGTGTGTGTGTGTGTGTGTGTGCTGAGTTAGAGGGATGAACAATGAGTCTGAAGCAGCCCATCCAGTCTCTCAGACAGCCACCATCCAGCCAGAGGCCCTGTGCTTGTGAATCACACGCAACAGCAGAGTCCTGCACACACATGCGTCACTCAGCAGCCACGCTTCCTCCTCTCTCTCTCTCTCTCTCTCTCTCTCTCTCTCTCTCTCTCTCTCTCTCTCTCTCTCTCTCTCTCTCTCTCTCTCTCTCTCTCTGAATGCTTTCGCCTGCTCTGCGTCATAAATCACTCCGCAGTGGCAGTGCTCCACACAGGAAGCCTATCTGCTTAGTTTAATACTAAGAACATGTCTGATGTGTATTCCCCAACCCCAGCCAGACGAGCAGGCCGAGACGCACAGGCTGGAAGCCCTCATGTGGTATGTTCTAGAAGATGATGCTCGCTCCCATTTCCTCTTCCTCACACACACACACACACACACACACACACACACACACACACACACACACACACACCTTCCTCCGTATGCACCCAATGTAAACTGACCTGAGCTAACTCTGGCGGAGGGGGGAAAAAAATGGAGAATGTGTTCTTCAGACCGACAAGTCTCCCCCTCCCCACCCACCCACTCTCCCTGAAGGGACCCTGAGGAGCCATAACAGGTCCAGTGTCCTTGGCGACGTGATGAAAACAGCGCCGCTCCGTTCTCTGCTGTGTGTGTGATTAGGTGTTGGTGACATAAAATTGGATGAAAGGAGGCAGTGGTGTTGACAGTGCACACAGAAAGCTAACACCAATCACGGACACAAGCGCTGAGCTACACACATGCAAGGGGGAATTGTGACCACTGAACCAATGTCATTCTATTAAAGTCTCTTAAATCAAAGATCAAATCAGCTGTTGAAACTGTCAGCTACGTTGTTGCTCATGCAGGCATTGTTGGAGAAGAAAGAGACTTAAAGCCAGCCCTGGTACAGTCATTCTGACAGGCACCTGGGAATATTGCAGTTCAGAAGGTACAAACCACAGCTTCAAAACAGCCTCCACCTTTCATTAATGTTGCGGCTCCTGAAGGTACGGCTGCTGGAGCTTTTAGGAGCGTGGCTTAATTACTTTTCTTTGTGTCCTTAATAAGACTGATCCTGTGAATAAATAAGAGTTCACCCTACAGTATAGCCCCCATTCATGCCATTCAAACACTCATCCCTGGACAGCGCTTATGGAAGACTGGGGGGGGGGGGAGGAGAAACGACTCGGCAAGCATGTCAAATTCATACAATGAAAAGCACACACACACACACACACACACACACACACACACACACACACACACACACTCATACAACATTGAGCGAGAGAAAGAGATGCAGGGGAAGAGACAGGCACATGATGATCACACACATCTGCTGCATAACTTATACACAACATTTCAAGAACATATTACTTAGTAAGGAATGTCAGCTCCTGCACTCTGTCCATTGCGCAAGCAAACATATTTATTTCACGTTTCGGTCAACAGATTGGTACCTGGTATCAGGTAGATGGGACTGGTATCTGATCTTGACCAAAACATAGTGAAATAAATATTTTTGCAACAAAATGTTGAAGAATAAAATATTTATTTCATGGTCTACAGATTTCGGAAACTGGTACAAGGCCTTACCTTGACCAAAACATTGTGAAATAAATATTTTTGGTTGCGTAATGGAATGGACCTCTGATGCACCTGTTTTTTCAAGAGGTGTGCAGAAAAGCTCATCATTTCTGAAGAACAAATATTGCAAAATATTTACAGAACCGTCCTCAGTGCTCTGGTGTAAAAGAGTCTTTATAAAACATTTTCCTGCAGTTTCAAACGTAACCATTTGAAAAACATTTTTATGAGCCATTTCTCCCAGTTGGAAATGTCCTCATTAGTGTTGATTGTGTATAGAGGAGAAGAACATGCATACAAATGATTCCCTGATATGATCCATGAAAGGGTCGGGTGGACTGGTCCGTGTACTCCTGCAGCAGCCGGAATGGGAATGGGAAGGGGAAGCAGTGGCACTCTCAGCAGCTGTCAGGGAGGAATTTGCCTGGGAACTTGATCCGCAGGAAGAGCAGACTTGGAGCAATAAGCAGCGCAGGCTCTCTGGCAGCGGATGAGACGCCGCTGTCCGGACACAGACTCCCAGTTACAGTGGCAGGGCTGTAGGTATGAGAGGCAGGGGGCTGCCAACACACACACACACACACACACACACACACACACACACACACACACACACACACACAGGACGTCTGGAAGCCTGTCTGTCAGTCAGATAGCCGTCCTCTCCTCAGCATGGCAGCCAGAGTTCTGAGCTCATTACCGATCCAGCAAACCTCCTCTCAGTCTGGCCACAACTCAACCAAATGTACAGAATGTTCCTTCATACGCTCTCTCTCTCTCTCTCTCTCTCTCTCTCTCTCTCACACACACACACACACACACACACACACACACACAAACACACTCACACACACAAATGTTTCTAATGAGGATGAACTGCATATGAGATACTACAATTCAGTAACGCTGACAACAACTTGATTATCAGTCATGTCCATCAAAAAAAAAAAAGATTACAGAATTATAGTGCCATTGTACTTTGTATCACCATACTATACTTTATTTAACCAGAAGGAAATGAAGGTGTCTATAGCTTATTTCAGCCTGCACTACGTAAACACTTTTGTGGACTTAAGCACCTGAGACAATACCAGCCAATATGCATACCGTACATAAGGGCAATATAAAGTCTGCCATTAAAGTAATAGGCACTCACAGGCACAGAGAGAGAGAGAGAGAGAGAGAGAGAGAGAGAGAGAGAGAGAGAAATTAGCATCTTGGGCAAATCCATAACAGGATAATGGCAGGGTCCTTAATTGACCTTGACACTTGAGCAGTGTTGAGTATCCCTCAGTTGCAAGGCCACTCCACTGACACTATAAAACATGGCAGGAAACAGCAAGGACGAACATCAATCTCCACACAGACAAAAAAAGAGTGTCTTCTTCGCACTGATGTGTGTGTGTGTGTGTGTGTGTGTGTGTGTGTGTGTGTGTGTGTATGTGTGTGTGTGTCACCACAGAGCCACCAGCTGCACAGTTGAAGGGTTGCTCATGAAAGTCTATGTCGGTCCCTCACAGGAAACGCATAAGTCCATGATCAGATATGATAATAGGCTTCATGTTTGTCTTCCTCTGTGTTATGACTCCAAGAGCTTCTCTTAAGTCCCCCCACTCATGAGGTGTTGCCTGTCCATATTTCCAACAGATAAATTCAGGGTTACTGCGGACAAATCTTTCATGTCCATGTTTATAAATAGTGGACATCCGAGTAAACAAAACAGGAGTGGGAGTAGAAAAGCAGGGAGGCATGAGTGCTGTTTGATGGCAGGAAAAACACGTAGAGGTTGATGTTGTGGGTCAGGGTGCAGTGCTGAGAGTGGCAGTGTGTGTGCTTCCTGTTGTTGTGAGTTAGTGTGTCCTGCTATAGTGCCCACTGTGATCTCTCTCTCTCTGCATGAGCCCCACACCACTTAATCACCTCTCTGCTCTTCTCCATACTCACTCAGTTCTATACTCTGGCCATTACCTTGCCTGCAGTATACTGCATTTACTGCACTAACAGGCATGACACACTAGTCATTTAGGACATTTGATTTAGGGATTTTAAACAATTAACACTGAAACAGTACGTACAATAAATTTTACTCACAATGGCTCGTCATTTATCAATACGATACTAATATTATATATTTTCAGGGAACTATATTTTAGTTAGACAGAGAAGAACACTCGAGAAAATAGCTTATAAGATGACTATGTCAATCTTATGAAGAAAATAGCTCATAACATGGCTATGTCATTCTTATGAAGAAGAGTGCAATACATGGCTGTTGGGAATGTAAAATGATGGAGTGTGAATTAATGAATCTGCCTTAATGTTATGAGTCATCTTCCTCAGGACCAGACCGGACAGGACATGGTGACAATACGTGGAAGAGGCCAACCACACAATGAATGCCATTTCTGAGCCATTCTTTGGATTCCTCCTCTTGGCCATCCAGAACCAGTGAATGTGGGAGAGTGACAGGTGTGTGTCTGGTGTGTCACACACACACACACACACCTTCCTCTCCACACCACGCCAGCCTCATCCCACTCTTAGGACTCACCCTCGACACTCTCATCTGCTCTCGCTGCAGTCGGATTGCCATGGCAGCACTTAAATAAAGCCTGCTGATTGGCTGAGCAGTTAACATGCGCGCCAGTGGCTCGGCGCTCTCCAGACATTTACTTTGCCATTTTCTGTGAGATTTCTGTTGTCCTGGGAGAGGAGCGCTAAACGTTCAGCTTGAATGCTAAATGCCAGCTTCCTCCTCCAGGGAGGGTGCTTAGCGTTTAATAGGCATTGTGTTGTTGAATTTCAAACTGATAGAAAACCTTTTACTTGTCTGATGAAATGGGGGGAAGATAGAACCAGGGGAGGGGAGGAGGGGGGGGTGGTTGGGGGAGTGGGAAAGAAAAAGAAAAAAAGTTGTAATAAAGATTCATTGATGGACCACTAATGGGTTCAGAAAATAAGTGTGTGGTGTGTGTGTGTGTGTGTGTGTGTGTGTGTGTGTGTGTGTGTGAATGAATGTCTGATACACCATCCATGGTGTCTAAACATACTATAGCACAATGAGCTGAAGGCCATTCGACACAGCTGCATCTGAATGTGTTTCTATGGTTTGTGAGTTACTCACTTTCTCTGCCTCTCCCCTGTGTGTGTGTGTGTGTGTGTGTGTGTGTGTGTGTGTGTGTGTGTGCGCGCGTGTGTGTGTGTGTATGTGTACATGGGTGTGTGTGTGTGCCTATGTACTCTCTCTCTCCCTCTGTCTCTGCTCTCTCTCTCTCTCTCTCTCTCTCTCTCTGTCTGTGTGTGTGTGTGTGTGTGTGTGTCTTTGTGACTCCCCACCCCAAAGCCTGCAAACATCTGTGTGTACACAGGACTTCTCACTCCTCTCTAATTGTGTTATTTTGGTATAGCACAACATAATATAACAATGACAATCCCTCCCAATCGGAGTTTAGGATGCAGGCCAAGTGTGAGTGAGGGCAACCCTCGGGCCACACACACACACACACACACACACACACACACACACACACACACACACACACACACACACACAATAGACTTGGCTCAGCTCTTTGCCACACTCAACTAAGAGCAGCTAAAAATATGACAAGAGAGAGAATAACTAGGAGAATAAAGGGCATTCTGTGGGAGGGTCACCAGGTCAAGGTGCCGCTGCTGCAGCATTCCATCTCACATTTGTTTCCGTCTGTCTTGAGTCCCTTCAACCTCAGACTTTGTCTGTAAACATTCCTGCTCTTCAAAAGAGAGACTTCATAGAAACAGCTCCCTTTAGCTCCTCTTGAAAAGAGAGAGAGAAGTGTTATCATTAAGAAAGGACAAAAAAAGACAGGACAAGGAAGGAAAGGAAAGGAAAGTGAAAGATGGAAAGTGAAAAGTAAAGTTTGGGACAAATGTTGAAAGGTTTCAGCTGACACATCTGCTTATCTTTCCCTTCCTGGACAAACAAAGCCAAGAATAAGACAGCATGCTATGCATGAGTCTGTTCCTTTTCCTTCCCTTTGTATCGAAACCGATTCTTATTGACCTCCACCTGAAGTCTCTATCTGAAGGCCCTCAACATGAACTCCGTGGTTAGGTGTAACTCTATCCCTGTTCCTGTGCAGGTGCTGTCCCAGGTAGACTCCCCTGAGAGGCCCCCACGCTGTGTGATGGACGTCAGAGCCTGTCCTCTGTGGCCGTGATGTCATGTTCGTAGAGTCTACGGGCTAAGGGGCGGTGTGAAGGGTGTCACTAGAGGCCAGCCATCCGTCGGGTGCCGAGGCGAGGCTGAGCGTCCCAGCAAGCCCCAGACGGAACTCAATGAGAAACAGATTCTGGGAGATTCTCCAGGGGGAGCTGACAAATCAGATCAATTTGTTCCTGTCATAAGCATAATGCATGAAGACTAATGGGCAGCTTTAAGTGGCGGCCCAGAAAGTGACACGGCCATCACATTTGTATGGCTCTATAATTCATTAAAAGTAAATCCTCGGGCGCCCATTACACTTCCTCGATAACCATTAAGGAATTTGGAGAGCAGAAAGTGCTTTGAACATATATTGTGACCAGTGGGCCACAGCAGCGGCTCTGATAGCAAAATTGGCAAGAGCCTGGTGTGGGAAATGCCAAGTAAGTACACAGGCTCCCCTCCTGATAGCGGGACTAGGTTAACAACAACAATGTACGCAGACATTACATTTCAAGCCAGTTTCCGGCCTGAAATGAATCTGCCTGATGTAAACATTGCCTTGCTGTCATCACATTTCCCCCCAGAGAGGATGGAGATTTATTACATGTTCACACTAATGTTTCTCCATGTGAGGAAAGTTCAGAAAGTTGTGGCAGTAGTAATTAAGATGTACAGAAGAACCTTCTACAGGCAAACTTATCGCTCTGACATCTCTCCGTAGTAATTAAGGCTTTCACCATGCAGCGAGTACTCATCCTTTCAAAGATGAAGGATTGCTTAGCTGGGAATGAAGCCTGATGTATTGCTTTGGACAAGAGACACTGTTAATAAATAACTGTCATTTCAAGAGAGCAGCGATACATTAAGCAATCGTCTAATGATATCACTGGAATTCAAGCCACTTAACTTTTCCGTTTCAGAGGGATTTGCCATGAGTGGTTTCAGGGCTGTGGGGGAGGTGGATAGGGAGGAGAATGGGGGGTGGAGGGCATTTATGAAATAAATATAAAAATAACAAGTCTTAATGAGTTTAAGAACTGCTCAAAACTTTTCAAGTGGAAGTTCAACTGTGTGTAAAAGCTTGGAGGAATGCTTGTGGGCTTAGCTTAAGGTCAGGTCATGGTCCACCCAATCCCAAGCCCGGCCAGCCAGAGGCTTGCACACCATTGGCATTCTGATGGAGAGATGCCCCTTCTGTCTCCCTCGCTCGCTATCTATCTCCCTCTTCCCCTCCCCGTCTCCAGCTCTATCCATCTCTCTGGGGGGCTTATTTGGGGAGAAGGGGAGAGAGCTGAGTCCAAAAGCCTGCTGCCATTTGTGCTGCTGGAAAGGGATGGGAGTGGAGAGAGGAGATGAATTGGATTAGATGGTTCTTGATGTACAGTCAGGTGGGAGACTCCCTATGGAGGTGAACAGGAGCTAGTGCTAACTAGATGGCTAAAGCTAGTTGGATGGTGACCCACAGAAAATCTATCCCTGCATCCAAACAAGATAAGCACATACACCAGCTATAAGGCAAACATGAGGCAATAGTAAAAATAGTGGTTATATATGTCATAGAACTGTTAGCAAATAGAGTAACATATCCATTGCTGTGTCTGCATACTATTCCGTAGAGTAGGCCTATTTTTTACTACCATAGGAATTTAATTTAAAAAGTATTGCTCAAACACACACAATAATAGTATTACTTACTGTCCTATGCATCTGTATTGGGCACTGGTACAGCAGCAGCACGCAATGGCAGAGTCACTAGTTTCCCATGCCGCTCAAGCACTGCAGTTCACAGAGGAACGTGAGTGCATTTCACCACTGAGGCAGAGTGGCTTTAAATAACAGATGAGCATAATAAACTTCAGACAGACTATTACATAAATCAAACCAGAGTCAGCCACAAAACTTCACAAGCAAGAATTTCTATTAAAGACACATTTGCAGGGAACAAAGCATGACATCTGAAACAATTCAACAAAGTGTCATGAGAAGTTAATGACAATACAAAATAATTCATTTTTGCAAATACCCTTACATGATTAAGTAAGGGGTTTCAGTGTCACTAGTTATTAATAGTCCCTGTCCACCACATCAGCTGTTTTCCCCTCTGCTTCCAGAAGCACTGTGGGCCTGGTCCTCTTTGCTACAACATCCCAGCAGCAATAGCAGCAGTCTGCCTGCCTGCCTGCCTGCCTCCCTGCCTGTCATGTGGGCCTCCTCCTTGTAATGCTAGCAATTAATAGCCCCCCCCAAACAGAGGCTAACTCTGGGGCAATCCCTGTGGGCGTGTAGGGTTCAATACCCAGGGGTGAGCCCCCTGCTCTTCCCTCTGTGCCACACTCACTTACTCTCATCATTACTGCAGAGCACAACCTCTATTGATTGTAGCACATGATCCCCCTGCTTTCAACAGAGACAAAGCTGCTATCACTTCTGTGTATGGTGTGCACTGTACATTTGCTGGAGAAAAGTAGATTCCATTTCCATCATTCAGGCTGTTTAGATTGCATTCATAGGCTGCACAGCAAACCCATTTCTCCAGTTGTCCTATAGGCCTTGTGTTGAAGAACTTCAGAGATATTTAGTCCATAATTTAGGGGACAGTGTAGGTTAAGCCTAATGCATCATATCTGTGTGTGAACATGTTAAACAGAGGTATGGTTGAAAGAAAGTGACCCATAGAGGCAAGACAAAAGTTTCTTTTACATTTCATCTTTTTGTGTGGATCTCAGATCCAGTAGGCACAGTAGATCATGTCAGTAACAGGGCAGATTGATTTGACTTTGCTAATTAGCTTGAGTTTCACTTAAAGGTGACCTAGTGTGGTTGGAGGCCTTCTTGCCTGGTCATGTGGTAGAGCTTAGAGGTCCACAGACTGATCATACATGAGAGGCCAGAGGAAGGGTGTGGAATCCAGCATGATGAAGTTATGCTAATTAGTGTTAGCTGCTGTTTTAAGGTCACCTCAGGCACAAACTGGGATGACTTTCACGATGTTCAACTTTAATGTTGGTCTAGTTCATGTTGCTAGCCAGAAAATCGCTGTCAACCTTTCCATGTTGGCATGGCGGTAATTAGCATTAGCGGCAGTGTGAGGTGACACAGGAGTACACGCACACACACACACACACACACACACACACACACACACACACACACACACACGGGTGGGCGGGTAGGGATGGCTCCAGGACAGGAAGTGAGGAGGCTAATGAAGAGTGAAGGAGGAGCGGGCTGATGAGGAAGTTCCTGTGGAGCTCAGTGGTGCTCGCTGGAGCATCTTCTGGCTAATGCACAGAGGCAGCTAGCGCAGCTCCCTCTCGCATACACACACACACACACACACAGACACACACACACACGTACCTTCCGTACTCTGGCTCAGGCTCAAGGCGGACCCTCACAGAGACCAAAGACCCCCAGCTCCACACACAAGGTCAAACCTGGAGATTCTTACCCTCTCTCTCCGCTCTGCATCTTTCACTCACTCTCTGTCTTGGCTTTTTGGAGAATTTGTTTTTTTTTCTTCCTTCACTCCTGTGCTCATTATGACCGCCGCTAGCGTAGCAAGCATAGCGGTCATATAATGATTGTCAAAGTTTTTTGTTTTTTTTTCTCCCGTCATCTACTTCCTGAATTTTTTGTCAACGATTCCCGGGACACCGTAACACCGGGGCACATGAAACTTGGTGGGCATGTCGCCCCAGTAGACTTTTATGGAAAAATTTCGTTTGGTCCCCAGGGGCCACTCCATCTTTGAGCTGCCCCCCGCGAAACCCCAAAAATGCAGTTTTTCCTAAAAAACAACCTGACCCGTGACATTGAGGATGATGAAATGTTTATGGAATGTTGGTCTCAAGAGCCCACATCAACTTAGCTCATAACCAGTCATTTGTGCTTTGTACCCCCATGGTAAAAAATGAAAATGCAATATTATACTGCTATAATTGCCCATATCTTTAGATCAGATGTTATGAAATGCACCAAATTTGAACCTGACATCTTGTGGGAATATGTCAAGTTTTGTGGAATTTCATCCATGGGGGGCTATAAAATAAATTAATTATTATGTACATTTAATGACTGTACCACCGTCGACCTGTAGGTGGTGCTATTAAGTGCAAGGTTATTGGCTTGGGATGATAGGCCTACTGTCTAACACACACAGGGCAGAGAATGTGCAGATGAGCGGTGGTCATATTTTGTACCGCCATGCGGTACATCTAGTTTTCTTGCTTCTTACAACTGTTGAATATGCTTCTGCATTTCATCCACATCCCATCATTTGTTGGGGAAGTTGTAACTTATAATTGTAATGGGTGACAATTAGGCTACAATGTAAAATGTAATAGTAACGTAACTCATTTGATTACTTTTGTACATTTCCACTGAATTCTCTCATTTGTCAGTGTCAGTTTTTGAAACCTACAGCATTACTCAACACTGACTGCTAACAAAATCATTTTAAATTCCCTCAATGCAACCGCAACGGTGTTGGGCTTCAGCACCTCAACACTGCTCTACTATGAGATAATGCTCAATTTAGCTAGTCCTGCTAAATCATTAACATCACTGTTAATTTTGCCAAAAAGTAACTGTCATTTAATTGCACATTTTTCATTGTAACTGATTACTATTACATGTATTTTGTAAATAAAATTATGTAATGTTATGTAATATTACCCCAAACACTGCTCCTAGTCAATTCTGTCACCATGCTCCCCGATCCTCCACTGTAAACCCCATACCCATCCAAATGTGCTAAATTATACATTGTTATCAGACAATATTTTGTACAATCTCTTAACCATCATTTGGTTGAATATTCTATGTTTTTAAACCTGAATTGCACAGTTATCTGGGGCAATCTGTACTAACTGTATAGCAACAAACCTGTCCTACCTGTCTTATGCTGCCCAACTGAAACATGTTCATATTATTAAAAAGTTAAACACACAACACAATTGCTTTGATCTACTGTAGTCATGGCTCTGCTACACCAATTTATATGTTTATACAAATATATATATAAATATAAATGTGTATATAAACATTTAAGCACACACACACACACACACACACACACACACACAAACACACACACAAGGCACAAATATATTCAACGAAAACATATCATTCCTTTTCTGACTTGTTTTCTATCCCCGTGTGTAAAAGCATGACAAATGTACACTCTACTCCAGTGAACTGCACACACACACACACACACACACACACACACACACACACACACACACACTATGACTGAGTCTCTCTCTCTCCCTCTCTCTGTCTTTCTTTCTCCATGGAGAGGCGTGGGGGTCTAAAGTCAGTGGACTGGGCCAGTGGCCAGCTGTGTCAGTGTGAGGGAGCTCTGGACCCTGTCTGTTACCAGGCAGATCCAGCTCAGCCCCAAACCACTGGCAGTGCTGGAAACTAGGGCAAAGTAGCATCCCCAGCACCGAGACTGGGCTCAAGCCAAGGCACAGCACAGCAGTACAGCACAGTACAGCACAGCACAGGAATCTATAGGGGAAGTCCCTGTGTGCCCTGACAACACTGTGTGCAAAATAGAATCTTACAAAAACATGCATGCAGCAGAATCCAATTATCTCCTTCATTAATAATCTGTGATCATTATCATAGACCATACGGAAGACTTCCATAGATTCTCATGGCAGAGAATCCTTTGTATTGTGAACAGCACTGAACAGTTCTAAAACATGTAGGTCCCATGTTGACTGCCTTGGCCAATGACTAAGACCAAGCTAAATTTGGAACATTTCTAGGCACCTCAGTCAACAATATTTTTCCATAAATGGGAATGTAGTATATTACTGACTTTTCTTTGGTATATTACTGACTATTACTGACTTCTTTTGAAACAGATATAGTCACGTTGTTTAATTGGGTTGTTCATCTTAGTCCGCTTTCAATTATAGGTGCCTCTGCTTTTAATTGTAAAATCTCCCGCTGTGAGCGAGTGAGTGAGTGAAAAGCCCAAAGATGAGAGGGTCGTTTTTAATGGAGTCCTCCAGCAGAAGAGAATGAAGCTCAAAATGGCTTCCACTCAACCAATCTACTCCTGTCCAATTCAGACTAATGCTGCTTTTAGCGTTCATCCCCTCCATGCTGTGTCACTCCTCTCCCCTCTCTGTTTTTGCTCTCTCTCTCTCTCTCTCTCTCTCTCTCTCTCTCTCTCTCTCTCTCTCTCCCTCTCTCTCTCTCTCTCTCTCTCTCTCTCTCTCTCTCTCTCTCCGTGACATGTCTGACTCTTCACCAGATTAAGACTGTGCCTCCGGCTCCTCAATTTCATTACCTGGCACTCGGCTCTGTCCTGCGACGCCACGACCATCAACTGTACCGGCCAATCAGTGAAGGAGGCCCTTCAGAGGCAGACGAGTGACAGGAGCCTATACAGCCATGCAATGATTGCGATGTAATGGCGGAGAGAGAGTTGGATGGTGAGTGTCCTTATGCTCTGGAAGTGGAAACACTGCTCTTGTGCAGCGGCTAGAGGAGCTGCGGAATCCCGCCTGGGTGTTTGATGAAGTGCATTTCATGTAAAAAAGGTTATGAAACATTTCTCACTTGACCTGGTCAAAGAGAGTGCTTGTATTATCCAACAGAATGTAAAGTGTGTGTGAGGGGGTTGCAATTTGTGATGCTTAGCAGTGTGAATGTCTGTGTGGGTGTTTTTCGTGTGTTGATGTTTGTGTGTGTGTGTGTGTGTGTGTGTGTGTGTGTGTGTGTGTGTGTGTGTGTGTGTGTGTGTGGTAAGGAAGGAGATGAATATTTATATTGTTATTGTTATTTATGCACCACTCTTTGTTCTCCTACATTTGACACATTTTATATAACACTTCAATTAGTCAGAAATCAATGTTTATGCTTTTTGTTTGTTTTCTTTAGCACTTTGATTATGGAGTGGTTCACATCCTGTCCATTTCCTTACCGTACAGAGAGAAGAGAGTTACCGATACACCCCATAATAACTCCTGCCTGTGCGCTGCTCGAATGTCTGAGGTGTCAGTGAGTGTCAGCAGCACCTCATCATTACTGGAGACAGATGTCACACGGACACGTTATTGCTTTTGTCTCCCTCGGCTCAGGTGGCCCCCACACTGCAGTTCACTTGAGCTCCACTTCTACTGGTTTAGTCCCTACATCACTATAGGATCAACCCTCATGCCCTCACCAACCCTCTCCCCTCCACACACACACACACACACACACACACACACACACTGTAATGGCAGCGCTGCTCAATCCATCTCTCCTTCTAATGCACATCTAACATGAGCCACCCATTCTAACTCTCCCCACATGAGCTCACTGCAGGAGTCTTAGATGGAAGCAAAACTGCTTGTCTTCCTCTCCCTGTTGTAAATTAAATACTGTGTGTGTGTATGAGTGTGTGTGTGTGTGTGTGTGTGTGTGTGTGTGTGTGTGTGTGTGTGTGTGTGTGTGTAATCAGTGTAGCTGGCTAATCCTCATTCAGTACCTGGTGTGTTTTACTAAGGGGCTGGATTAATTGCTGGGTCGGATCTAAAATTAACTTTTAATATTTCCGCAGGGCAAACAGTAATTCCAGCTGGATTTGAGCTGGGCAGCGGAGAGGTCACACTGAGGAAAGTCCCCTCTCAGCAAAGCTCATTAAAAAGCCTCTGCTGGGAGTGGAGCAGAGAGGAGCGGAGAGGAGAGGAGCGGAGCGGAGCGGCCCACAGCGCAGAATGAAGCTTTGTTTCCCCCCTCTTATTTAGATGCTATTTATCCAGGTGAGCGGCAGTAGAGAACTATCTCCCTCTCTTGGGTAGAACAGCACAGACAAGAACAAGCATTCACAATGTAGAAACATCTCTCTCTCTCTCTCTCTCTCTCTCTCTCTCTCTCACACACACACACACACACACACACACACACACACACACACACTCAAATTAGCAAGCATCTCAACACATAGCTGGGGACTTTGCTGCTTTTGTCCAAAGAAAAGAAAAGTCCTAAAAGCCAGTCCTCCCCAGATGGAAAGCTTTGACTCTATAACACATGACAGTTCCATTATGGGATTGGAAGGAGGTTCGGTCAGATAAGACTGTGCAATTAACAGCGCTCAGCATGTTAAATAGCGATAAAAGATAGAACAGATAGGTGCAAAATTTAATGAAATGTGGATTTACGATGGATGGATCTAGAAACTAGGAATTCTATTCCTGGAGAAGAATCCTGTGCTTAACAGTGAGCAATAGTAGAGATAGATGGTGACTGCCTAAAGAGAGCTGATTTGGCCACTTTCCCTGGGATGGAAGTAGAATATTCCCTGCCAATGGGGAAAGGACTATAGTAGCCATGCCAATGGGGAAAGGATTATAGTAAGAGATATAATGACTAGCCAAACTGGGTTGGATTGGGCCCCTTTTGCTGTCATATGAACTAGAATATTCAATATTAGCCATCAGAAGCATTAAGGACCTCCACACACCGGTTTCAACAGACTATGGAGCACTGCTCTTCCAAAATTCTATTCCAACTCTGGACCGCACACCAGCGCTGAACTCTGCCACTGCCGCCATCTGTCAAAGAAACAAACGATATTGTGGAATTCAAAAGTGCTCCGCAACGTTGTAGGCACTGGTGTGCTGCTGCTCTTAGTCTGAGTCTAGCCCTCTGCAAAAGAAGATAGCATCTCCAGGCATATTAGCCACTCACAGTCTGGGCCAAGAGCACCTGGAGTCATAGTGCTAGAACGGTACTACACATTTTCCCTTGCTATTGCTCAAAGGGAGACCTGCTTCACTATATTACTGTATGTTAGCCATAATAGAAGAATAACTCCGGTAAGGCCTTAGTTCCAGTCTTAAGTGTGAACATCCTATCTGTTTGAAAATATTTGCCTGTTGGCCTGATGACTGTAAACCATGACATGAGATAACACGCATTGTTACTGTTCCCACAGAAACCTGATCACCCTTGACAACTCTTCACTCCCTCATGGTGTCTTACTGACATGTCCCCAGAGCCGTGTCTCAATCAGCCCTCTCAGCAGCACTGCACTGCACTGCTCTGCCTCATGACTAGCTGCTGAGTGATGCTGCTGGTGCCCATGCTTGTTTATGCAGATATGCTACAGGTGTTGCACTATAGACTCCAAGTGAGGCTCTGCCTAGCTAACCCACCTGCAGCGTGGGGAGGGTGCTAAGATAAGATAAGATAGTTCTTTATTCATCATGAAGGAATAGTGGTGATGGTGGTGGTGGTGCTAAGGGGGAATGGGAGGGGGGTGGGGGGGGGGGGTGATGGTGCCTTCAGCCCAGCATGTCTCTGCACCAGGGCATCTCAACAGGTTATTTATTCTCACTCTAAGAATATCCAGCCTGGGCTGCAGGCATGGGCTTGTCTGCCCACATCATCTCCACAAACACAACAGCACGTCACCCAGACCAGCACTAGCCAGCATTCATTTACTGATACCACGGCAACAACCAGTATTTCCACATTATTTTACCACTGGCTTGAGGAGAAATCACAACAATCCAACTGAATGACATGCCATGTGAGAGAGGGGTATTGAAGGTAAACATGACACACTGTGATACTGGGGAAATATGGCAATGATAGTTCTTAATGTTGAAAATATACATATCTAAAGTAAAGTATATGTAAAGTGTTTGGTATTTTGACAAATGTATTACACAGTCCTTGCACGCCTACATACTGCAGTGGCCTGTCAAACCGCAATGTTTGATTCGATTTTCAAACAGGCAGTACTGGAGGCACCACAGGTGGCCTCACCATTCCGAGAGGCGTATGACATGTCTGCTTTAAGTGCCCCCACGCTGAAGAGAATGGGGGTGTGATTCTAAAATGAGCGTATGCCTCTGGTCTTTTAGCTAGCTTATTCTCTAGTTACCTGCATGACTAACAGCAGCGGGTCCATGCTAATGGATGGTGAACAGCTAGGTGTTAGCGTGAACTGCAGACCCCCAGCCCCAGCGCTTGCAGAGGAGGAGCGGAGGAGAGCAGTGGAGGCTGTGCTGTAGTTAGTCATCACCCAGCGCTGACAGGCCTCTGCCATCTTCCTCCTGTGTCCCAGTGGGTCCCTGTGCTGTGTAGTGTGGTGGCAGCGTGGGGGCCATGGCAGTCTCTAGGCCCGCCGCCGAATGGCACCAATTCTCCTCGCTGCAGACTTCAGAGCCCAAGCCATTTCAATCCGCTTCCAATTTTACCTCTCCGCGTGAAACGCAGCCTGAACAAAGTCTCTCTTCAGGACACACTCTCACTCACACACAGACCCCATCCCTCCCACACACACACACACACACACACACACACACACACACACAAACACGCACGCACACACATACACACACACACACACATACACGCACACCCACCCTTCCCTCCCTCATCCACACATTATCATGCAGGCCATTCCATTCCCACAGCCCCAGATGCCGCCCATGTTGTTGTTGATGATGATGATGGCACTGATGATGATGATGATGATGACAGGAGTGATGGAGGCAGTGGCGGTGATGAGGGCTCACGCGGGGCGCCGTGTGTGTGCTAAACAGGGGGAGGCAACAGAAAGCAGCCGGTGGGGAAAATCACATTACACGTCAAAGATGGGATTCGGCGGCGGTTTTCCTGTTGGCGGCGCCGGGAGTCCCAAGCTGTTTGCGAATTAAGCTCTGAAGGACGCGGCAGCGAGGACCGCCGGAGGAAAATTGCCTGACAATTGACTGGAGGTCAACCTGTAACAGCTGGCAAACCATCACGGAGAAAATAGAAGCTCATTTTTCCCCTGGAAAAGGCTGTGATTGTCACAAAACCACATCAGAGTCCAGCTCTGCCCAGAACAGTCTTCTAGAGAAACATATGCTTTCCCATCAGGCTTTGCTGCGGAGAGAGGGAGGGAGAGAGAGCCAGCGGCTGGCTGCCACAGCATCATGAGAGCGCCTTGATCTCGCTCCATGTCTCCATGTTTAAAAGTCAAGGTAACACTTTTCTTTAGATCTATACAAGACCCAAGATCCATTGATGCCGAACACTCCTCCTCCCAAAAATGTAAAAAACAGAATCTTTTCTTCAAAAGTTTCCCAAGTTGGGTTGACAAAATCATATAAAAGATGTTGTTTGCACTTTTTAACATTAAGCACTCACCACCATTTAAATGAACTTTTTTTAGAGATTGACACCACACTCTCTCTCTCTCTCTCTCTCTCTCTCTCTCTCTCTCTCTCTCTCTCTCTCTCTCTCTCTGAAAAGCATGTTTTGGTTGCAGCAATGTGATATGAAGACAGAACAAAAATGTTGCTTGATGGTTGAGCAGATAGGAGCCAGCAGTCACGTTAAATGACTCACTGTTCTTGCCCCTATTAAGAGATTAGGATCTCATCAGACATAGCCCACGGAAAATATGAAGAGAGCAGGGCAGCGGAGCGGGTGCGTGCCAGGCCATGCAGCGGTGGCGGTGGGGCAGCTGGGAGATTGGGAGGAGAGATGTCTGAGTGCCAGTGGCCGCCTGCCCGCCACCGCTGAGGGCTGAGGGAGATGCTGGTCCTGATAAGGGACACTCACACACACACACACACACACATACAGCGCAGTACAGGGGCTCATGCAGGGGCAACGGCTCGCTTAAACATCTGGACGTTTGTTTGACTGTGGGGAAGAGTTAGGGGTCTTCTCTGCTCGCTCCACTTTACTGAGACTATGGGACTAAGAGAATGACACAATCCAGCTCTAAACATGGGATTAGGAGGAAGCGCAGGCACATTTGAACCCCAGTTCAGTTGAGTTGAGATGACTGAAAATGGCTACAGTCTGAAGGCTGGAAGGAGAAGGAGGGAGAAAGAAAGAAAGACTCTTGTCTGTGCATTAAGTGCTGGGCTGGGGGAGAAAAGGCTTTACTGGCCATTAGCCATAAAGAAAACATCTGGGCTAGAGGACTGCAAAGCAAAGCATGTTGCAGAACATGTTGTTCCCAATAAACGTGGCAGCAGCCACAGGCCCATCAGACGTGCTTTAAATCAGGTGTGGGAGTGGAAGTGGGGAAGAGTGATTACGAGTCACAGGGAGGAGCAGATCTAATCCTCCACACATGATTCTAGCACCTCTGTCCACCCCCCCCCCCCCCCCACACACACACACACACACACCCCTACACATACACACACACACACCCCTACACACACACCCCTACACACACACACACCTCCATGGGCTTGGCAATAACCTGAGCTCTGCAATGAAACACTAACTCACAAAGGTCATGGCCTTATAGATGTGGTTCCAGACCAGGCCATTTTAATATGGTTTCATTGGAAGAGCGTTTGATGGCTGTTCTGTATCTAAGCTTTGGGAGGAGTCCTACAGCTAAGCACGTATATGAGCTCTTAAAGTGAAAGATACTGGCTCATTCCTCCACGAAGAGCTCCCACCATGAAACCAAGAACATGTTTATTGGGCCACAAGCCAACAATATGTAACGACTGAGCTGACAGCCACTTTGAAGGAGAGAGAGAGAGAGAGAGAGAGAGGAAAAAGACCATCTGCTAAATTGTAGGAGTTGATGTGTGTTGGCTTTAGTTTCTGCAATGCACTTTAAGACAATTGGCTATCATGCACTATTTCAATTGAGTTTAATTGTGTGCTGTTGTAATTAGCATAAGGTGGGCAGATTTCTTTGAGAAAAATAGGGGACATTTTGGCGTTTTTTTTATTTATTTATTTATTTTTATTTACCAGACGCATATTAGCATTTGCTAGTAGCAACAAACTTCTAGTGAGTCAACACCTCCTTGGCGGCCGAGTTGCAAGAACATACAGTACTAGGTAATGATGCCGAACACTTGTGGATTATAAGCCTACTGGTTAAATTTGTGAGACACAAAAAGTAGGCTACCGGCTCTATCCCTTTGGCACGGCTTCACTGTGGGCGTCTGAAACTCGGTGTACTCTGAGCCAGTCCAAGCATTTATGTCGCGCCCTGCCGTTGAGCTTGGAAATTACTCAGAAAAACCTAAATGGAATGCACAATTACAATAACAACAGTGACAACAACATGTCAGGGAAGTTAAGAAACCAAAGTACAAGTGACATGAATAAATAAGAAGAGATCAAAGTACTGAAAAAACAAATACAAGTCATAGAATAAATAGGAACATGTCATGTTCTATTTTAAATATCAACTAGATTTGCAATTCCAATAATTACACAGTGCATGCAATACATTTCAAAAAGTGCAATTCAAATTGACAATAGAAAAAAGGAAGAAAAGTAGAATAAGGAGGAAAGTTGTTAAGATAATTAAAGTTGCTTGAAAACTAGTATGGAAAATGTTAAATGTCATAATAAAAAAGAAAAAAACATAGAATAAAGAGGAGAGTTGTTTAGTCAATCAAAGTTACTAGACAAGTAGCAAAGAAAATTGAAAAAAAAAGAACTTCAACTGATGTTTCTGCATATTGAAAAGTCAATTGGTACCTTTAAGGACTGATGAAGAGAAATCGATTAGACACTGAAGCTAACACAGTTGGAAAGCTGAGGTTGTGTTTCTCATATCGGTGTCAAAGGTTTTTTTATGCTGTTGCCCTTTGAAGAAAAAGAAATTGCCAACTCGCCTGTCTCTTAGACTCGTTGGGGTGAGAAAGAAAGAAAACTCATATCCTACCTATTTATTGAACATAGCATTGACACCTGAACTGTTGAAATTAAATGCGCTGAAATGAATTCAAAGATCTGTGTTTGCTGAACCGGCAAAGAAGTTGAAAGGCCATTATCGCGGTTCTGACCAGTGCGTAAAATGCACAAAATGGATTGGCGAGGAGAAAAAGTTATGTGGATGTCGAGAGAAAGTGTGTATGTTTTCCTCATCAGACAACCTAAAAGAAGGAAGATCCCATCGAAAACGGGACAGGTGACAACTTTTTAAGACATAGATTAAAACTGTAACTCAGCCGCAACTGGCTGGGTTTTCTGTAGTTTTCCCGGCCCTGTGCCACGCGGAAGGGAGGGATCAGTACTTGGCCAAAATCGGGGACAGGCCATCAAAATCGGGGTCTGTCCCCGAAAATCATGAACTTCTGGTCACGCTAAATTAGCACACAGCTTCTGCTAATGCTAGCTTATTGCTGGGTCTCTATGGAGTTACTGCATAACTTCTTGGTGAAGTTTTCTGAAAGAGGGAGAGAGAGAGAGAGAGAGAGAGAAAGAGAGAGGCCAACTGGTGATGCTAATGATAGACGGTTCAAGTGTGTGTTAGGCCAGAAGGGGCTCCTCTGATGGTGTGGGACTGCACACACACACACACACACACACACACACACACACACACACACACACACACACACACACGTGGCCCGTCAGTCACCAGGCAGGCCCAGCACTTGAGAGCTCTTGTGAGGGGAAAATCACTTAATGGATAGCCCTTCATCGGCCTCCTTTAATCTGACAACGCTTTGTTAGGCTCGCCTCTGTCATGGCCACTGTTATTTTGTGATCCATCATGTCTGCCGCCGAGAAGAAAGAGAAAAGAAGAGAAGAGAAGGGGGCCGAGAGGAGAGGAGGAGAAGAAGGAAAGAGAGTGTGTTGAGAGAATGAAACAAAGGGACTGATTCAAATAATACGTCTCCCTCTGCCGAAGCGCGGCAATCATTCCCTGATCAATAGTCCTTGAGGGAAATAAATATGAGAAGCATTGATCCTCTAGTGCCTCAGCTGGCTCAGTTTGAGAGAAGAAGTGGGGAAAATAATATAGCATGTGATTGGTATCCGCAGCCACTGCATAAGACTGACAGAGGGAGACAAACAGAGGGACAATGAACATGAGCTGCTAAGTGCTAAGTGCTCCCACCTCCCGTCATCTTCCTCCTCTTCCTCTTCCTCAATATGAGCATGGCGAGGCAGCAGGAGAGTGGAGCGTGGTGTGGCGTGGTGGTGCGTTCTGGTGGAGCGGGTCTGGCCACCCTGTGAGCCTGCAGGCCTGCAGTGGGCTGTGATGCGCGCATGCGGCGATGCAGAGAGGATTAGTGGGGCCCTCCCGCCGACATGAGTGAGCGATCAGTGGGCGGCAGAGCGGGAGAGGAAAACACGCTGGGCTGTTTGAGCTCACTGAGGCCCACATCACAGAGCACTGCAGTAGAAGAGCCCAGCTAGAACACACACACCCCTCGCCCACACACACACACACACACACACACACAGACACACACACACACACACACACACACACACACACACACACACACACACACACACACACACACACACACACATGACAGCCACAGGACCAACCCATATGGGGGGTTTGATGTTAACAGTCATTTTAATGATGAAATATGCTGCCCGCTTTGATGTCACTTCAGTTCATTTGGCCTCAAATCATAACAGACAAAATGGCAGTAGGTCACATTTGTCTTTCAACTGATCCCTGGGAGCTGTGGTGAGACGTCACCTAGACCAAAAAAGGATTGTGTGAAATGAATGAAATGAGGCAGTGGGTGTTCACCTCTGTTAGCATAAGAAAGGCTTATAGTTTGACTCCAGTGCTCAGTCTGCCACTAGATGATTGGACAGAGAGAGTCTTGCACATCACATGTCAATCAATATAGGAGCAGCAGCTCTTCAGCATTACTGGATGTACTCCAGGGAGCAGCGCTGTGTTCCCCTAGGCTTGACCTGATCAGCTGAACACACACACACACACACACACACACACACACACACACACACACACACACACACACACACATTTCGCTTTATTTTATGAGTGGAGAAAGTGTGGCCGCGAAACGAAATTAGCTTCGACTGGTCGGGTGGAAACTCGTTTCTCCAAGTCTCTCATCTTCTGCCCCGGTGTGCTTCTAATTCCGTGTGATGAGGCCTAAATGACACGTGGGCCTCAGGTGATTGGCTCTGGCGTGGCGGACTTCCCTGGCGAGATGGGCTCTTGCCTGCACACGCTCACTCGCTCGCTCCCCGGTGGATCTTTCATACTGATGTTGAGAAGGGCGGATCAATAAAAGCAATCAATGGAAACAATGTTGTATTTATTTGAGTGCTGTCTATGGATTGGGCAACACGAGGTCTGGATGGTGTGAGCGAAGAGGGCAGAAAGTGCAGCTCCTTTGTGTGCTGCACCCGGCAGCGTCTCCCAACACACCCAGCATGCATTTGGGTGCGGTGTGCGTTAGCGCAGCTGTGAGGATGCTTTATGAGCTGTCATGATGAAACAAAATGGAAATGTGGAAGAATTTGAAATATTCCATCCTTGTGCAATTCCCTATAAGTGCTCTGGCACAGGCTGTGCATATGTGCAAACTGTTTGCCAATTATGGAGAGTAGCGTCATTTGCATTAGATCCACACAGACTACAGAAATAACAAAGGCTTGAAAAAAAAGCCCCACATGCAACACCTGCATCAGCTGCAGTATGTCCAGTCTGAGACTGCAGCCAAAAACACTCATCTTGAGAGACAACTGAGGAGGCGGCCAACAGATATGAAAAACATCATCCTGGAACAGCGCACGGAGTCCAGCCCGGCCCGGCTCGGATCCTCTTCCTTAATGAAAACAATACGCCGGCATCAGTCAACGCTGCGGGAAGAAAAGAAACTTTTCCAGTAACAAATGACTTGGGATGCTCCATGTGGACGCTCCAGGTCCCCGGCTTTAGATATTTTACGATCCTCCTCCACCCCTCCCTTCCTCCCTCCCTCTCTCTCTGTGGCCCTTGGGAATGTGACCCTGGCTGGGTGGTGTCTTTCACCTGATCCTCATCACTGACGTCGCTTTCAAGGCACGCCAGCGTGTGAGAGCAAACAAGGCGCCAGGAGTGGCTAAATGCTCACGCTCATTTAACACACACACACACACACACACACACACACACACACACACACACACACACACACACACACACACACACACACACACTACAGAGTGACAGCTAAGTGTTTGTGGAAGAATATCGAGTGGTCCCTTGTTCCTCTGTACACCACAGAAGTCAATTTCCTGAGTGTGTGAGAGTGTGGGAGGAGAGCACGGAGTGTTTTTCATGGAAGCGCCTGCTGCCTGACACGGAGTGATCTGTGAGAAGGAGAACCTCTTTGAGGTCAGAGACAAAGAAGAGGGCCGTGCTGAGACTCCGAGCAGCTCCTCGCCATAATGCTAACTTCATGTTTTGGGGTTTGCCCCAACTCTCTCCAAAATTGGATTGTACCACGCTAACAATATCTGTTCCACATGCTAGCCTTGCTTGGCTCACAACAGCCAGACATTTGCTCTGCGTTTATGGAATCAACGCTCCTTGTGTGGTATAGGGCGCCATCTCCGCAAGGCAGCATCTGATTCTCTTAAAAATGATAAGTGATGTTTTCTCCCCCCTCCACCCTCTCCACAGCACAGGCATGCTTTCTCCCTCATTGCAAACTTGAGCAAAAAAACAAGACTAGATATCATACAGAACATTAAAAATCACTTTCTGTGAGAGAAAGAGCTGTATGGCTCACTGCTTTTACTTGACATTGGTGTGTAATGGGGAGAGGAGAGGAGAGGAGAGAGGCTTGGAGGGGAGAGGAGTGGAGAGGAGGGAGGAACTGGACTGCGGCCGTCTCTGCCTGGGAGGCTGTTCAGAGGGGGGTGGGGGGGGGGGTGAGTGAGCCAAGTGGAGGTAGTGATGGATGAGTTGGACCAGCAGCCCAGCGGACCGACCGACCGACCGAGCGACCGAGCGCTCACCGCACCATTCCAGACCCAGCACTCCTGCTGGAGTTGGGTAGCCCCTGGAAGGCACAAACTGATCCAGATCCTAATCCCCCTTCTTTACTCGCTCGGTTTCTTTCTCTCTCTCTCTCTCTCTCTCTCTCTCTCTCTCTCTCTCTCTCTCTCTCTCACACACACACACACACACACACACACACACACACAGCTCAATCTTCACCTTAGTTTGCCCACGGAACTGGATAGATGAGGCTGGAAGCAGATCTATTCATTTAATGTGTGTGTGTGCGTGCGTGTGTGTGTGTGTGTGTCTCTGTGTGTGTGTGTGTGTGTGTGTGTGTGTGTGTGTGTGTGTGTGTGTGTGTGTGTGTGTGTGTGTGTGTGTGTGTGTGTGTGTGTATGTGTGTTTCCTTCTCCTTCCTTGGCAAACAAAAGCAAGCTGAGTCCAAGACAGATGACACACAAAAGCCAGAGTATATAGACATAGACTCACACAATGCATGAACACATCAGCCATCACACCTGCTTGAGAAATGGACCTTTCAGCATGTTTGCAAGTTCATACACATGCATACACACACACACACACACACACACACACACACACACACACACACACACACACACACACACACACATACTGCACACAAATGCATGCAGAGATGCACACACACACTAACACACACACACACACACACACACACACACACACACAGTTCTGAATAATGTATGTACAGACACACACACACACACACACCTGTGCACACAAATGCATGCTGAGATGCACACACTCACTAACAAGCACACACACACTCTCTCTCTCTCTCACACACACACACACACACACACACACAAATGCTGTTATGTACGTGTGCACACACACACACACACACACACACACACACACACACACACACACACACACACACACACACACACAAATGCTGTTATGTACGTGTGCACACACACACACACACACACACACACACACACACACACACACACACACACACACACACACACACACACACACACACACACAGTATTCGAAGCCCACATGTTGAGGTGCTGAATGACGTCTCCAATGAGGAATGTCCCGTGGCCCAGAGCTCCAGCACAGGCAGGTCAGCACCTGTTCCCCGTGACCTTCACAGGCCCTCTGCACTGCAACTCCAATCAACACCCAGCCAAGTAACTCCAATCAACACCCAGCCAACTAACTCCAGTCAACACCCAGCCAAGTGGCAGCCTTTTGCCTTTGTCATTATGGCATTAGCAGGATCAAAAAGCCACCCAGAGTAACTCAGGCAATCAAAACACTACGCCACAAAAGATTCCATCCACAAGAAAGAACAATATTCACGCCGAAGGTGTCGACGGATGGTTCCTTTTCCGAGGGGCTCAAATGGAATATCGAATTCGCTGGCAAACAAGATCCCCATGCATATGGAAATTGGACTTCTAACCTCTATATTTCACAGCCATGGCGGACGAGATGTCTTTTCTGCCCCTCCGTCGTCCCTCTCCAGTCCCTCTCAAGGAGAAAAATTTCAATATCAAATAAAAGACGAGGAGACGGAGCGGCTGCAATTATGCATTCATTTGTAATATGGGAGGGAGGCTGGCTGCTCGGCTGGAACATTTCCCATTCACATGGCGGCTACGATTTCAATCTTTTTTGGGGGCCATACCTGCACAGCGGTGTGTTAAAAATGACACCCTTAAATTGCACACTGAGTGCTATTCCACACGGCGTCTGTGCACATGGGCCATTGTTAACCAGCGCTCATTAATGGCAGAGAAGTCCTTGACAAGACACTATTAAGGGGCAATGGCCTGTTTGAACATGAAACACTTCCACTAGTTGGGCTGCTCCTGATGAGTAGTCTGGGCTTAGATGTGGCACTGCTGTCTGCAGCTCAGCTGTCTGCCTCTGGATGTCTAGCCCATAAAGAGCGCTCTTACAAAACACTATATATCTACTTTCAAACATATAATATGGTTTTATTGTGCCTCTCACTTAATGTCAATACAATTATAGTTTTGTTGTTTTAATAGGTTAAGGATAAATCAGATAACATTAACACACTTTAAATCAACTTTAACATTTTTTTGAGGAAAATTGCATTCAAATGGCTTTAATAGAATTTTGGAGAAGAACTCTTCATATGTATGTGAATGTGTGTTTGTATGTGTGTATGATGTTTCAAAACTGAATTCTGTTCTCGCCTGAAGATTGCCGTTCCTATATACTGTGACCTTTTCTTGCCAAAAACAAAGATTTGCACAATTAACTGCTTTTAAATGTCAGCTCCCACCTCATCTGCATATCGAAATCAGACTTTGCATAAAAATGAGAATGTTTTCGAGTGTTGGCGTTTTGCACTAATGCTGTCCCGTTTCTTCATGTTGAGCAGAGGGGAGGGAAGAAATCATCTCACAAATGTCAGCATATCTGCATGTATGTCCCTTTCCTTCTGTTATCAATTAACCTTTGCAGCTGGGAGGCTTTCCCTCACTTTGGCTTCAGTCACTCAATTAAAGGCACCGCAGAGATGACGTCATCACTCACAGATTAATTGTCACTAGGAAACAACCCCTGAAGGCCGAGCTCTGGGCCAATGGCATTGCAGCTCATTGCTCTGTGCCCCAGGGCCCGGAGTGGCTCAAGCAGGCTGGAGGATCAAAGGCCTGTGGGAGATGAGATGACTGATGGCTGCAACCACACTCATGGAAAGTGCAGTATCTCATTCTGAGGGGGGTTGCCAGTGGCCTCCACTTCAAATGAGCATGAGGAGTCGTCCAGGAGCTAAGCTAACAGAGTAATGCGACGCTAAACCACTCCTGGCGTAGTGAGCAGGACCTCCATGCGCTCCCCCCCCCTTCAACACAATCTGCTGCTGACTCCCAAACCCCCGCTACCCAAACCCCATACATGGACCTTTAGCCCACAGCCCAATGAGAGGGTGTCAACGGTGGGTGTAATTTCACTGTCAGCACGTTTACCATCCAAAAACATACACACACACACACATACAGTACACACACACGCACACACACACACTCATGAAATATGCAGCTGTGTGTGTTGGGGCCGGACACTGGGAGGCGTGTGTGTGTGTGTGTGTGTAGGGAGAGGGAGTCTGGCTGGAACAGAAGCTTGTGTCCGTGGCTGGGCCTCCATCTGGCAGCTCTGCTGCTGCTGCTGCTGCTGCTGGTTGGCGGGCGGGCAGAGGAGAGGAGAGGAGAGGAGAGGAGTGGGCCGGCGCCGTCCGCAGCTGAGCCAGACGCTGACAGTGATTGACACCCTTTCCCAGCGCTGGGAGAGATTTCAACAAGAGAGGAGACTGGAGGAGAGGGAGACGAGACGGGAGGCAGATGGGCTTCCAGAGTACTCAGAGACGGACGCTCAAGAGCGAGCTGAGCTGGGATTAAGAGTGTGTACAGAAGTGTGTGTGGCAGGACGAGTGTGAATAAATAGAGACCAAGCGAGGGGAATAAATAGAGTCCAAGCAAGCGAGCGAGGGAGGGAGGGTGGGAGGGAGGGAGAGAGGGATGGAGAGAGGGAGAGAGGGATGGGGGATGAGTGGAGTAAGATGACTCTGATCTGAGGTCAGTAGCTCCTCTGAGAGTGGCTCTCATTACTCACAGTCCTGCACTCACCTGATGCGCCTCAGACCGGCCAGACGGACGCTCTGACCAGAGCAGAGCAGGACAGGGGAATATCAATATCAGACTCAACAAACTGACACAAGAATATGTGAAGATAGTTTTCCAGAAGAACCAACTGTCTTTTGCAGAGAACAATTTCATGCACATCTCACAGCTGTTGTCAGAACTACCGTCTCTCTCATACCTGCTGTCACAAAACACCATCTTTCCCTCTCCCTTTCTCTCTGCCGACTATCCTGCGATCACATGACTCCCTCTCGGCCAATGGCGTCCCTCTCTCTCTCACTGATGGGTGTTTTAGTAGGGCAGGTGACAGACAGCCCCTCCCCTCTCCTCCCCATCTGCCCTGGCTGAGACTAACTTAATTGCCCTTGCAAAGCAATACAACAATTTCCTGTTCAGCCGAGTGAGGGCCACTGGCTAAGCGATAAGCATATTAAAACATAATGAATACATGAATATTTACAAGGTTAATTAGTCCTTTATTGCTGGGCTGAGCTGGGCTCGACAGGGCTCTACATCATCCAGCATCAAGCAGCTGCTGCACTACACTGCACTGCACTGCCCAACCTTGATGAATATTGCAAAGGCTGAGACGGGTGCTGAAAGCTCAATAAAATAAACCTAAATCAACATCTACATCAATGCAGTGCATGGACTCTATACACACACACACACACACACACACACACACACACACACACACACACACACACACACACACACACACACACACACACACACACACACACACACACACACACACACACACACACACACACACACACACACAGACAGTACGTCTGTCAGGGCCTAATTGGGAGCCAGTCCAATCCCATGGCCTTGTATTAATAGCGCAGCCGGACAGTGGGGGGAAAGGATGGATTGTTTGTGCAATCAATGAGGAATGAGAGGAATTCTCTCCACAAGAAAAGAGCGTGGGGATAGGGTTATGTCGGATACATTCGGACTGCCAACTGGCAAAATGGACAATGTACCCCCCCCCCACACACACACACACACACCCACACCCACACCCACCATATTCCACCCCCTCTCCGCCCCAAATGATTCTGGTGTGTTTGTGTGCAATGTCAGGAAGCTTATTTGAAAGAGGGGTATTTTATGGAATGAGGTCTATTGTGACATCCTGACTGTAGACACAGAGTGAGTGAGTGAGTGAGTGAGCTGTGCTGGAGCTGTGGACACTGGAGTCACGACAGGAGAAGAATGGCTTCATTACAGCCTAATGACTAACACCTGCTTATGGAGCCATTCCCACTCCACACACACACACACACACACACACACACACACACACACACACACACACACACACACACACACCACCATTCCCATGCAAAGGCCTCTCATCTGTGTAATCAGTAGCCATAGATCAGGATTTAATAACTATAAAATTTATTTAGCATGAAATGGCACAAGTGAGGTTATGCTACAGTGAGATATTTCATACCGGCCAACTGATAAGTCTGTCAAGGCACTCACATATCCTTAGAAAATGATGTGTGAAAGTTGGGATGCCTTGACCCTCTGTTATAAGTGAATGTCAGCCAGTGTTTTTCCAACACTCACACTGGAATTAAAAGGTGGAGTTCTTGACGGCTCGCACTGGAATTCAAGATTACACAGGTCAACCACTAACTACATAAACTTCCTGCAAACAGCTTGGGAGGAAGGGTGCATACATAAATTTAAAGTGCGAAGTTTTGTGCATATACAGACTCTCTCTCTCTTTTACACACACACACACACACACACACACACACACACACACACACACACACACACACACACACACACACTCTCTGGATGATTAATAGAAAGAAGAGGGCTTCTCTACTGCTGGGTGCTGTGCTCTGGGGGCTTTGGCCAGCACTCTCTCTCTCTCTCTCTCTCTCTCTCTCTAGGGGCCCGGCTCTTCCAGACTCCAGCCCACAGACGTACAGTACCGATGGCGGCCCATACTAAGCAGGGCTGGCGGGCCGGCGGCCGCGGCCGGTTCCCTCCACCCAGCAGCAGCAGCAGGAGCAGCGGCCAGAGAACTTACTGGAAGTTTGGCCAGAGAGTTTGCAAAACTGCTCGTCATTCAACAGAGGGGTTGAGAAGCCGGGCGGGGATAGGATAACAAATGGCAGCGGATGAATACACATTCCAGAGATAAAGTAACAGCAAAGAGACTTTGTAAAAGCATTTCCACACCACACCACACCGCCGGCCCGGCCGTCTGCATGAAAGCTCAGGACCTGGCCCGGCCCAGCCGGCAAAAAGAAGAAACCACTTCTGCCCGATGATGTATTCAACAGGGCTGTCAGTGCCGCTGGACAGGACAGGCAAAGAGTGATGCATTCCGCTTATCTAGCCCTAGTGTGGCCAACGGGCATGTTTGTCTGTAGCCTAGCGATTAGCAGAACTCTGCCTATTGCAACAGAGTCATCACAAACTTCTGGAACAACTCTCCTCCCTACAGAATGGAATTATTAGGTGTATTACTGTGTACTTCAACCCTTCAGATTGCTATAATAAAGTAGAAATGGTTCTGGATGAATCCACAATATATTGCTTCATAAGTGGAAATGCCTTGAGCCCAGAGTGTATGAGTGAGTGTGGTTTATGTGTGTGAGAGAGTGAGAGAAAGTGAGCGCACTGGTATGTGTGTGTGTGTGAGTGTGTGTGTGTGAGAGAGAGAGAGACTAAGTGTGTGTGTGTGTGTGTGAGCGTGCATATCATCGGAGGTTTGAGTCTATTGCTCTGGCTCTGAAGAGACATTTCTCCTGCTTTCATGTTTTGCAACCGACTTGCTGACTCATCTGACCCCAATCCAAGCAAGTGAAGCCAGGCAAGTTGCTTTGATACACATTCAACTTCTTCTTTTACTGCTCCTCTGTTGCTCTGTCCTAGTAACACAAACACACACACACACACACACACACACACACACACACACACACACAGAATCTGCTCTAGTGACATGTGGCGTAGAACTAGTCCAATGTAAACAGCGGATAGAGAAATTAGAACTAGGCATTTTCTCTTCCTCCCTCTCTCTTTCTCTCTCTGCCTAGAGAGTGGGGGATTGGGCAGAGAACTTAAAGGCCATGGCTTTCTTTTCCTCCCTCCCTCTCTTTCTTTCTCTCATTCCCTCTCTCTCTGAGCGTGGGGAGATCGGCCATATTGAATGACGGCTTTGAGTGCTTTGTGTGACTGGAGGACTGCTGAGAGGCAATCTGACATGTCAGTTTGAAGTGAGCGGCGTTCCGCACGCCGTGTGCTGACCTTGAATTCACGACTCGGAGCTGCGCACACCGAGGGCCTGCAGGTTGATGGAGATGTCAAACAGACCTTTGGGTGAATGACGCCTTAGTGCCTTAGCCTTTCATGAGGCAATCTGTAGCCTGTGGTCATGGAGCACACGTCTGAAGAGTTCTCAAAGCACCCCACCACCACCCCCGCCTCTCAACTGGCGTGGGCTGGCCCAATCTGGCCCACGATGAGAGCATCCCAATGTTCCCCTTCACAATCCCCACACACATATTGGCCTCCAGAGACTGGTAAAAGCAGTGGGCAATGAAACTCTGTGGGCCGGCGGGGCGGGTGGCTCTTAGAGGACTGATGCAGCTCCAGAGCGTGTGTGAGGCCCATAAGCCTCTCCATGAGCAGCAAGCTTGCATTAATATGAGCTGATGGCTGAGTACTAATGAACTGTTGAGGGGAGCCATTAGTGACTCAATCAGGCTTCTTCTCGACTGATCATTCTATACAGTAACAAATGCACAGCCTGATCCCTCCTTACATGCATTTACTTACTTCTAGGCCTGTGCCGCCCGCACGCCTTTGGGTTCAACACTCCTCCTGAGCTTTGCATGTGTTTAACATTTGCTCTCGCTTTACATTGCAGGGCTCATTTCCAAAGGCAATAACAGGCAATGTGTAACATATGCCTGTGAGGAGGAGACACTTGGAGCCCAACTGCTGGGGTTCTGTGGAGAGGGGAGACGGGCCTGAGCCCAAGTGATCCCCAGGGGCCCGGAGCTGTGACCCTCACACACGTGGGCTTTCTCATGGAGATCAAATAGATTGAGGGCTGCACTTACTGTCTTCTTTAGGATGTTTTAGGAGGCAGGGGTTAAGGTTAGGTTAAGAGTATTGGCACCGTGATGAAGGCAGTGTTTTTACAGTTCACTATAGGCAATGGGAAGTGATTAAAAACAGGCTTTTATACTGTACATCTCTGAAACCAATAGATTTTAATGAGGATTTTTAATTCCATTTATAGTTGAAAATGTGAAAGGTCACGGATCAATATCTACATGTAAACTCTAAAGGGCCCCAAGAATGCACACAAACATCTGGGCAAAATAGATATAAATGATCATAAGTGCACGCACACACACACACACACACACACACACACACACACACACACACACACACACACACACACACACACACACACACACACACACACACACACACACACATACATCCACATACATACAGACACACACCAGCACATGCACACACATGCACATAGTGTATCTACTGAACTCTGGGAGAAAAGCTGCAAAAGAGCGTGCCAAAATCCTACACTGAATTCCAACCATCTCAAAGCCCAAGTCCATTGTGATGTGATGTACTGAGATGCAGGGCTCAGTAAGCGTAGGGACTGGGCCAGCTGGAGGACCTGTGAGTCATGTCAGATGTCAGAGCTTGTTGATTTGACAGCATTGAAAAGCAAGACAAGTGTGAGGAGCCAGTAAGAGGCGTGAGGCAAAGGTAAATAGAAGCAGTAGTGTTTTATTCCTCTTTATGAAAATCCAGTCTTTGTACAGCGGCCTTAACAAATCAAAGATCAAACAGTGCCCACAGCAAGCAGTCAAAGACATTTGTCAAGTGAAGGGGGGATAAAAAGTCAAGACAAAAAAAAAAAAAAAAAGTAAAACAAAACAAAAAACAATTTCATAATCATAAATGTTGGTACAGTTTATGACTTCATGTACAGTTGTCATGGTAACGGGGTGGGGTGGGGTATGACGCACTGCATGATGGGCCGTGTAGTTGTGTGGACGAGAGCCACTGTGGGGGCTGTGGGACTGACTGAGGCCTGCTGCCAAGGCCTAGGAGCCACGCAGGCTCCACTGGATACAAATACCCTGCTTAGAGTGTGACTGTGTGTGTGAGAATCTCAGTGTGTGTGTGTGTGTGTGTGTGCATCTCAGTGTGTGTGTGTGTGTGTATCTCAGTGTGTGTGTGTGTGTGTGTGTGTGTGTGTATCTCAGTGTGTGTGTGTGTGTGTGTGTGTGTGTGTGTGTGTGTGTGCACGAGACAGACCCTCACAGCCACAGACACCACACAAAGGTCACTAATGGACATCTGAACTCTTCTACTGGACCTCAGGGTGGAGCACAGCGCTTTGGCCTGCACTCACTTGCAGACTGAAACACACACTGCCTCTGTGTGTGTGTGTGTGTGTGTGTGTGTGTGTGTGTGTGTGTGTGTGTGTGTGTGTGTGTGTGAGGCCCCATGGTGGCCAGGTGCCCAGTGGTCCACACTGGCACGGACACACCACACCAGCATTCCAAGGCTGGATTAATATGAACTCGTATAAAATTTCAAATTCCCTTCAGACGGAACATGAATGTATTCTTTTTCTTTTCTTTTCTTTTCTTTTTTTATGACATTGTGTTTTGTTTACTCCCCCCCTCCCCTCGGGTCAGTACAGTCATACAGGTGTTGTTGAAACAAACGGCTGGCTACAGTATCATCGTAGTAAACAATATCTGCAAGAAAGTCAGAATAGAAGGCATTTGAAAGAATCAGTATTATTTTTTTTTCTCTTCTAAATCCGATAACTAGTTCTAGTCGGAGAGAACCCATCAGCGGGCCGGGCCCGCTTAGAACCGGGGCTCTCCTCAGTGCTTGGGGTTCTATCTGCTGACAGTTTGTCTTTCTAAGCATGGTCAGTATACCATCACATCAATGACATCAGACAGAAACAAAGAAGGAGAGAGAGAGAATGAGAGAGAGAGAGAGAGAGAGAGAGAGAGAGAGAGAGAGAGAGAGAGAGAGAGAAAGAGAGAGAGAGAGAGAGCAAGAGACTCAATACACTCTTAATACTGCTTAACACACTATAACATATCTTTTCACATCATTCCCCAGTTAATGTGACTATAGATTTATGTAATTATATATCTGTGTATATAGCCCTATAGACATCAAGACCACACGCCACTCAGTCATTTGAACATGTGTGTTTACGTGAATGTGTGTGTGTGTGTGTGTGTGTGTGTGTGTGTGTGTGTGTGTGTGTGTGTGTGTGTGTGTGTGCCTGTAATCTCCATGAAGCTTACGCACGGAGACCAGTAGCAACTAAAGAACACTGGTCTATTATCTGAAGCATTTTGATTTGTGTGTGTCGGTCATGCCGGACTGAAATTAAACCATGATGCAGGAAAAAACACTAAATCACAAACACAAATAAAAACGTAACATGGTGTGTGTGTATGCGCGCCTGTGTGTGTGTGTGTGTGTGTGTGTGTTTGTGTGTGTGCAAGAGAGATTTTTCTGGAGCTGTGGCTGAGGAGAACGTTCCCAGACTCTAGAATGGCTTGCATTCTCTGCCACTGGGACTGAGTGTGGAGCAGATTCACTGGGCTAATGGGGATGGATGTGCCAGGGATGTCAAGCTGATCTGTGTGTGTGTGTGTGTGTGTGTGTGTGTGTGTGTGTGTGTGTGTGTGTGTGTGTGTGTGTGTGTGTGTGTGTGTGTGTGTGTGTGTGTGTGTGTGTGTGTGTGTCTGTTCTACCTTCATAAGTTCCACAGAAACAGAAGAGTGCAGGTGGACTGCAGTACAATTGATGGATTAAAACTAGGATACATGTATGTATGCTGTGTGCAGCATGAGTTTATGCATGATGTGTGATCTATGACGTGTGTGTGTGTGTGTGTGTGTGTGTGTGTGTGTGTGTGTGTGTGTGTGTACACATGTCTTGGAGTGTACGTAATATTTTGACTTCTCTGTGTACGTGTCTGTCTACATGTGTGTATGAATGTGTGTGTGTGTGTGTGTGTGTTTAGGTGATGTAAATATACACAAGAGCACTGGTATGTGAGTGTGATTGTATGTACTGTGTGTGTGTGTGTGTGTGTGTGTGTGTGTGTGTGTGTGTGTGTGTGAGGCTAGGAGGCAGCGGAGTTGTTGGGGCTCCAGCCCATTTGGTAAGCTCTCTCCAGCGTCCTCTTGCAGTCCTGCATGACGGTGCTGAACACGATGTGGGGGTACTGCAGGACCAGCCTCTCCACAGTCTCCTCGTTCACCTGCACACCACACACACACACACACACACACACACACACACACACACACACACAGACACACACACACACACACACACACACACACACACACACACACACACACACACACACACACACACAGACACACACACACAGAGAAACAGAGAGAGTAGAGGTCAATAACTGTAGTCCAGTCCAGTGGTGTGGGTGGGTGGCAGGAAACAGGTGCACTTCCTCATGCAGGTCCAGCCTCAGCACCTCATCTCTCTTTAGATATAAAGATCAAATGTATTTAAATCAAATATAAAGAGATGAAATACTCCAGTGCAGGCATCAGCCTCTCCAGTCCACATCAGCTACAGTACATCTCTCACTGGACCGCACAACACAACACTCTTAGTAAACTCCAGTCAGTACAAATGAGTGTGTAGCATACAGACACAGACAGACATGGGCTAGTACTGTAGGGTAGTAGTGTAGTGTGGTCTAGTGCAGTACAGTGTGCTAGTGTTGTGTAGGAGTGCAGTATGATGTAGTGTAGTGCAGTGTAGTGTAGTGCAGTGCAGTGCAGTGGAGTAGTGTAGGGTTGTGCAATGCAACTGTATTGTAAGTAAGTATAGCTACATTTCTATAGCGCTTTTCTACCCTTAGGTACTCAAAGCGCTTACAGTGGAAGGGGGACCTCACTAACCACCACCAATGTGTAGCATCCACCTGGCAGCCATTATGCACCAGAGGGCTCAGCACACACCAGCTAGAGGTGGAGAGTAAAGAGCAGTGTGGTGTGGTGTGTGTGTGTTGCACTCTGTAAATCAGGCTGGAATGAATGAAG
>JAODXP020000019.1:38357716-38362716 GCA_027497455.2 Sardinella longiceps | reverse complement strand
CCCTAACCAACCCCACCCCATACCTCTCTCCCCCTACACCCCCCCCCAACCGCCAGCTTCTTCTCATCTCAGTAATCCAGAGCTCCAAGCACAGCATATGTGAGCATTAAAGCACACACACACACACACACACACACACACACACACACACACACACACACACACACACACACACACACACACACAGAAACACACACAGACACACACACACACACACACACACACAGAAACACACACACACACACACACACACACACACACACACTCACACACACTCACACACATAGAGCGAGTGGTTGTCTGTCTGGCGAGTGTGTAAAGTAAAGCAGGGTTAATTACAGACGCGTCACTGTCTCCTGTGCGCTGTGGGCCCATCCATCAGGCCTGCTGCTGCTCCACATGTGGGGTTAGGGAGAGTTGAGAGAGCCTGTCTTACACAAGACACACCACAGACACACCACAGACACAGCCACAGCCAACACCCCCCCAACACACACACACACACACACATACACACCCCAAGTTAGATAACCGGTGCGGATAAATCACTCTTCACGATAACCACCTCACCTGACTTTCACAAGCCCCGACTTAGATAAACACCTAAAGCAACAATAATAAACACGGCCCCTGCGGCTGGAGGCCCACACAACACAGATAAATAAACACACGCACACACACACACACACACACACACACACACACATGCAATACGCGTCCCAAGTGCTTGACATGCCATGGGAGAGCACAGCCTTGTGGGAGGTGTGAAGCAGAGGCTGACTGTGTTGGGGCAGGAAGGCAAAGTTTGTTTGCAGTGCCACGGTTGGCCATGACAGAATGGGAGCAGACCTGCAGCACATACAGTACAGTACCAGCCTACAGTAACCAGCCCACACTACCAGCCTACAGTAACCAGCCCACACTACCAGCCTACAGTAACCAGCCCACACTACTAGCCTACAGTAACCAGCCCACACTACCAGCCTACAGTAACCAGCCCACACTACCAGCCTACAGTAACCAGCCCACACTACTAGCCTACAGTAACCAGCCCACACTACTAGCCTACAGTAACCAGCCCACACTACTAGCCTACAGTAACCAGCCCACACTACTAGCCTACAGTAACCAGCCCACACTACTAGCCTACAGTAACCAGCCCACACTACTAGCCTACAGTAACCAGCCCACACTACTAGCCTACAGTAACCAGCCCACACTACTAGCCTACAGTAACCAGCCCACACTACTAGCCTACAGTAACCAGCCCACACTACCAGCCTACAGTAACCAGCCCACACTACTAGCCTACAGTAACCAGCCCACACTACTAGCCTGCAGTAACCAGCCCACACTACTAGCCTACAGTAACCAGCCCATACAGCTACAGTACAGCACTACCAGCCTACAGTAACCAGCCCACACTACTAGCCTGCAGTAACCAGCCTGCACTACCAGCCTACACTACAGCCTGCATGCCACCTACTAGTGACAGCCTACACTACAGCCTCAGTAACCAGCCCACTACAGTACGTGTGCCTGCAGTCCAGCTACTAGCCTACAGTGTACTGTACGTGTGTATGTGCGTAGTGGGATGTGTGTGTGTAGTACGTGTGTGTGTGTGTGTGTGTGTGTGTGTGTGTGTGTGTGTGTGTGTGAGAGAGAGAGTGAGAGAGTAGGCTTTGAGAGCCATCTGCACTGGTTTGTAGGACACCTATCGACTCCTTGGCGTGCACACAGCCCAATCTGGGACTGGGCCATCTGACGATGCTGCGATCCAAATAGCTCCTGCCTGACACGGGCTGCAGGAGTGGCTGTTTGCTTCTGTCAATCATAAGGGGAGTCAGGGGCGTGACCCTGTGGCTCTAAGGTCTGACAGCCACTCTCTCCTCACCATTGCCCTCTCTGCCCACACACACCTCCACCCACACTGGGCTTATTTAAGGCCTGTGACCCCCTCAGAGACACGAACAGTGGGCGAGAGAGAGAGAGAGAGAGAGAGAGAGAGAGAGAGAGAGAGAGAGAGAGAGAGAGAGAGAGAGAGAGAGAGAGAGAGAGAGAGAGAGAGAGAGAGAGAGAGAGAGAGAGAGAGAGAGAGAGAGAGAGAGAGAGAGAGATGCATCTGCTTCCCACTGCTGTATCCTTACAGGGCCCTGACCCCATGACCTCTGCATCACTCCATCATTGCACCCAGGGGAGCTGCAGAGATATCTCTCTGTGGCGTGGGCACTCCTCAGAACCTTCTAGAGGGCCCTGAATCTGAAGGGGCTCGGATGCACCCGGATGAGGGGGTGGGAAAGGAGGGAGGGAGAGAGGGAGGTAGGGAAGGAGGGAGGGAGAGAGGGTGGGCTGATAGCGGACTTGTTCTGAGTGTTTGTGATAAAGCTGCTGGCTGTTGACCAGCGCTCCGCACTGTAGCCGTGGCGATAGAGAGAAACTCCCGAGCGAGCGAGCGCTGCTTTCAATTAGCTCCCACTGAGAGACAGGCGGGGAGAAGAGCCCCGGCCTCACGCGCCATTGGTGGAGATTATCACTACTGTGGGTGAGGTCACGCGCTAAGAAAAACAAAGCCCTTGTCAAGACAAATGGAAGGCCCCTATCACAGAGACGCCATAGCTCAGGCCTTCACAGCAGAGCAGGGAGGGTGTCCAACCATGCACTTAATCCAGATGAAACGAGGGCATCCGGTACACACAACAAAACTCAAGACACACACACACACACACACACACACACACACACACACACACACACACAGCCTAGCACACATACAAATGCAGACGTTCTCTCACACTGACACGCAGTGAATACCAATAGACTATAAACACACACACACACACACACACACACACACACACACACACACACACACACACACACTTAAGAGTCATAACTCATGGGAGCTTTCTGACGAGAGAGGTGAAATGTAATTTAATTTTCATGGGGTCTATTTGTAAGGCAGTCTCATGAGAAAGGACTGCCCTCCCTCCCACCTTACCACCCCCCACTCCCCCCAACACACACACACACACACACACACACACACACACACACACACACACACACACACACACATAGGGAGGACACACCGCTGCTCATGGAAATGAAATGCATTCTGAAGATTTGTGTGTGTGCGCATTTGTGTGTGTGTGTGTGTGTGTGTGTGTATGTGTGTGCGCACATGCATTGCAAAATGATTTCCACAAATGGAAATGGGCATATAAAAATGCTAAAAGAAACCCAACCAATTATAAATCAATGCTCCCGCTCCCAGCACAACCTCAGGCACAAAGAATGGCCAATATGTGCATAACACTATGGCAGTGTTAAACACACAGGTGTGTGGGTGCTGTGATCTCCCACGGGTGCTCTGGCCTGGATGCGTATTCAAATGGGCGAGCCCCTCAGGTGGCGGGGGTTCAGACAATAGTTGCCAGTTGTCAATCATGTTCGCCGCACCTGTGATCAGGTGAGACAAGGTCACGGCAGCTTCATCTTACCCTGGCACCTGTACCTCTGCGGATAGGGAGAAGGCCAAGCGGGGCCGCCACGCACGCCTGCCGCTTGCCAGCACGAGGGACCAGGGGCCACGTTGTGTGGAGTTTCCACGGAGATGAGATGAAATGAGGTCTCAATCCCCCGCCGTTTGGCCGTGGGCGTGGTGCGGGAGCTGTCCTGTCCCGCCTCATCAGCTGCCCCGCGGCCCTAATGATGTGCGACGGCGGTGGCTATTGGCAGTGTAAACTCCTCTAATGGCCCGGCGCCGCAGCGCTATCGCTAATGCTAATTAAGGCCTAATTTACTCTAACGCCATTTTGTGGAAGCGCCGAGTGATCTCTGGCTGACGGAGGCCCTAAATCAGAGCGGAGAAAAGTAGCACTCAGTGGGAGAAGAAGTTTCGCCCGGGCCAGCGGCAGTGCCAGTGCCAGAGCCAGGGCCGCTTCGCCACTCCAAAGCACCGGCGTTTATGGAGTTTAACACACACTCGCAATCAATAGGCCAAGGCCGCTCAACTGATGCGCGATCTGTACGAGCAAAACAAGACAGCGTTTGGTGTGTGACGCCAAACTGATCTGTGGTCAGACAGATAGTGTAGTGGAGCAGGCTGTGGGATGGCTGGTCTGGAGGGTGACTGACTGACTGGATGAATTTATGTCAGATAAGCACATATCTTTTCAACTTTTATGCTTTTTAAAGTCAGACTGCAATAATGGAATAATGGAATCATTTATCATCATGTGGGCAGAGCAGTTGCAGCAATCAAATCTCTGGAGATGAAAATAGAGAGATGACAGAGAATGATACAGTATGGGGGGGGGGTAAGAGAACATCTCTTTGGGGCTTCTGTTTCCCTCTTAAGACATTTATACTTGTGCATGTGACTGCTTTGATTTGAGACACTCGCTTAGAGAGGCACAGGACACATTACACAGGGAGATTGAGTGAGTGAGAGTGTGTGTGTGTGTGTGTGTGTGTGTGTGTGTGTGTATGTGTGAGTGTGTGAGTGAGTGAGTGAGAAAGGAGAGAGTGATGGAAAGATAGAGAGACAGAGAGACAGAGAGAGAGAGAGAGAGAGAGAGAGAGAGAGAGAGAGAGAGAGAGAGAGAGAGAGAGAGAGAGAGAGGACCACCTAGGTCTATGACAGCAGGTAAGACCTAGTTTAGTGTGATGGATGATTCTGTGCCTCTGAGAGAGAGAGAGGGGAACAATGAAGAGAGAGTGTGTGATGAGAATGAGAGTCTGTGTGTGTGTGTGTGTGTGTGTGACCCCTGAGAGTGCTGCATGCCCTGCACTATTGTGAGTGACTACTTCCACTCGTAGCAGGAGTTAGAGAGAGAGAGACTTGAGCTCTAATAAGTGGCCACTGTGTGGGGATGATGGGAGAGGACATGCTAGTCTGCTCTGCACCCATGACCACACACACACACACACACACACACACACACACACACACACACACACACACACACACACACACACACACACACTCCTCAGCTGCT
>JAODXP020000019.1:38317716-38337716 GCA_027497455.2 Sardinella longiceps | reverse complement strand
TGTCGGAAAGGTCAAAGGGCTACGTCCAGGCCCTGGGAACGTCAGCACCTTCTCCTCTCCCTTACACATTCGGCCAGACGGCCGTGTTCTGTCCACACCCTGAGACAGCGGGCGCCTCCCTCCCATACACAACCCTCTGAACCCTGGAACACTCGCCTACAGCACACACCCACAGACACAGAGAGAGCAGAGAGAGAGAGAGCAGAGAGAGAGAGAGAGAGAGAGAGAGAGGGAGAGAGGAAGAGAGGGAGGGGGGAGAGAGGGAGAGAAGGAGCAAGAGAAAGGGAAACAGAAAGGATGAGAGAGAGAAAGAGAGAGAGGGAGGGATGGAGGAAGGAGAGAGAGAGATGTAGAGCTTATCCCCCCATCTGCATGCAGAGTCTCCACTTCTTGCTCCAAATGCCCATCTGGGCCATCTCTATGATATTGTGGACTCATATGTGGGCAGATTAAAACGTCAGCCGCATTAACAGGTCTGATCAGCCATTAATTAAAGCCAACAGAGTCATTTGAGCAGCCGGGGAGGAGGCGGAGGGAGAGGGAGAGGGAGGGAGAGAGAGAGAGAGAGAGAGAGAGAGAGAGAGAGAGAGAGAGAGAGAGAGAGAGAGAGATAACGAGACGGAGAGAGGGAGGACAGCTCCAGTAGGGGAGAGAAAGAAAAACGGATGGAGAGAAGGCAGAGCTGCAAAGAGCGTTGTGAGCGAGAGAAAGATAGAAAGTCATCTATCGCTGTCCATTTTAAATATAACCAATTTAAGAGGTGGCAGTTGAAAATAATATTTCTCTGTTAAATTGAAAATCAATACTGTGTGTGTGTGTGTGTGTGTGTGTGTGTGTGTGTGTGTGTGTGTGTGAGAGAGAGAGAGAGAGAGAGAGAGAGAGAGAGAGAGAGAGAGAGAGAGAGAGAGAGAGAGAGAGAGAGAGAGAGAGGATGAGACGGACTCAAAAGGACAATTGAAAGAGAGAGCGAGTGAGAGAGTGCGAAGGGGAAAAATCCAATAGCATCAGTGCTGAGACGACGGCCAGGTGGACAGCTCATGTCTGGACGAGGGCCGTAATGTTCTCCTGCTGTCTGTGTAAGTGTAAGGGTGTGTGTAAGGGGGTGTGTGAGCGTGTGTAAGTGTGTGTGTGAGTGTGTGCTTTTGTAAGTGTGTGAGAGCGCAGCCAATCGATGGGGCTTTTTTAACACTATGGATTATTATAGGAGACAGTGGTGCTCACAGGCCCATTTGTTTCTGTGCTGAGGCCCCAGCCAAGAGCTGTCACTGAGGAGGAGGCCAGAGGCCACTCATAAAGAGCTCTCCTGGAGATGAGCCGGACGGCAGCACACACACACTCTCTCTCAGGGCGTGTGTGTGTGTGTGTGTGTGTGTGTGTGTGTGTGTGAGTGTGAGTGTGAGAGAGAGAGAGAGAGAGAGAGAGAGAGAGAGAGAGAGAGAGAGAGAGAGAGAGAGAGAGAGAGAGAGAGAGAGAGAGAGAGAGAGAGAGAGAGAGAGAGAGAGAGAGGGGATTATTTTCATAATTCTTTGGCAAGGACTTTTATCAAATGTGACTTGTGAGAAGTCCATCACATTACACTCAGTCACAGGTCAGTAGAATCCTGTGTAAGGTTTCCTATTCTGCACAAACGTGGTTAGACGAGAGCCTGTGTGTTGTTGTACGGAGAAAATCTCACACACACACACACACACACACACACACACACACACACACACACACACACACACACACACACACACACACACACACACACAGTTCTGCACAAACAGGCTTAGAGGAGAGCCTGTGTTAGCTGGACAAAGGAAATAAGCTGCTACCTCTTTCTAGTCACTGCCAATCCACTAGAGAAATCAGCACCTAATAATCATATGATATGCATGCTGTATACTAGAAAGCACAACGTATAGCAAGCACTCATTCTGGGTATAATAAAAGGGGAATGCCAGAAAACAACACACACACACACACACACACACACACACACACACACACACACACCTAGTTGCACACCTGTGTGTGTGGTGATGAGAGTGGAAGCTTGCTGTGAGGTTAAGCATTTCTTACAGCCTCAAGCCTCTAAAGACACGGCCTGATTAAAAAGGCAATGTGCACCATTGCGCTCTGTGAGATAAACAACTGAGATTGAGTGTGTGTGTGTGTGTGTGTGTGTGTGTCTGTGTGTATGTGCTTTGAACAGATGCATGCTGATTGATAGCTTAGTGTATCTGCTGTGTGTGTGTGTGTGTGTGTGTGTGTGTGTGTGTGTGTGTGTGTGTGTGGAGCTGCTATAGCTTCCTGGTCTCCTATAGGCTAAGTCTGTTCCTGTTGCTTCCCCACCCACCAGAGAGCACCTCCACCTGTGACTGACTGACTGGCTGGCTGACTGTGTCTACTGGGAGAGCTGCAGCTGCTGCACCAGTGGGGAGTGAATGCAGCAGGAGCAATCTTAAGGCAGAAAGGCTCCAGCGGAACCCATAGAAAACCCATAGAAAACCCACACACTTGCTACACGTTACAGCATGTTACAGCTAACTCTCTCTGGAGCACACAAACACATGCATACACCCACAGGTTTATGTACTGTATGCAGGCCTTTAGGACGGAAATGAACGCATCCACACACACACTCACACACACACACACTAACACACACACACACTCACACACACACACACACACACACACACACACACACACACACACACACACACACACTAACACACACACACACACACACACTAACACACACACACACACACACACACACACACACACACAACACACACACACACACACACACACACACACACACACACACACACACACACACACACGCACACACACACGCACACACACAGTCTCTGCGAGCCCATCTTAGATCCTTCCCCACTCTGCCATTATCTGGGCTGTAATTAATCAGAGTCTATGCGGCGAGAGGCGAGGCCTGTCACTGTTGGCTTTCATGCAGCAGCAGCCTCCAGCCCTTCATCTGCCGCTCTCTGTCCAACACACACACACACACACACACACACACACACACACACACGGCGCAGCTTCACCACAGAGAGCGGCCCTAACTCAGCCTGACACACACATTCATCACTGTTTCACCTGTCGAAAAAGCATCTCGCTGCTCCCCCGCTCCAAAGCGGTGTGGTGCACAGTGGAGGGGGTGGGGGTGGGGGTGGGCTAGGGCTAGGGTGGGGGTGGGGTGGTGGCGGTGAGAAGGAGAAGGAGAAGAGAGGAGAGGGCTTCAGACATTGCCTGTGGGCATTGCTCCCAACATCCCCTAATAAGCCCTGAGAGCACTGGGGGATGCTCCCTGGAGGCTCAACTCAAAGCCAGCCGCTCGCTCGTTCTCACCATGGAGAAAAGGTGGGCTGGGTTCCACCGAGTTCTGAGCCTGGACTAGAACCACTACTGATTACTGTGGCAATGACTTCAAACACTGTGGCGGCTACTGCGTGCGTGTGTGTGTGTGTGTGTGTGTATGTGTGTGCGCAACAACAGAGCACAACACTTCAGTCATGCACAGAGTCTTAATAGAAGCCAATCCAATAACAACACTTCCATCACTCTAAATAGGCAGCTGCTGTAGTAGAAATGGTGGCCTGCCAATACAAAGATGCTGCCATCATTGGGTTTTAGATTGGATGTCTTCTCACTACATGCATCTCTGCTGTGTATTAACACACACCCTTTACCGGCTTGAGTGCTGCATTCATTTTCATTTAGAAGCGTGCGAGTGTGAATCCTGCTTTAAACCTTTAGAATAAAAGAAATCAAGTGAGTGGTTTGACCCTAGTGAATCTGTCAAGAGTCAGAGTCTGAAGCCCAAGGCTCAGAGAAAAATAAATCTTTACTATCATTCAAGCTGGGTCTTAAGCTTCCCAATTCTCAACAGTTTACATTGTAAAAAATGACAAAAGAAGTAAAAGAAGATTGCGGTATGATTTGCATGATTTAGAACTGGATGTAATGTACCTCTTGACCAAGACATTGCTGACGCTCAAATCATATACTACAAAAGCATTAGCAGTCCACGCATACTGACGCTAACTTATCTAATTAGTTTTATCTGAATCGATTGGCGTCATAGAAATGCATGCATTCATATCAGAGCTTACCTCAAAACATGCACTGTTACAGTGAGACTCCAGAGCACTTGTTTAGATGGTGCTGAGGAAAGAGCTGGGCGAATAGTGAAAGTGAATGCACTAGAAGGCTGAATGGATTGGGCTGTGGAGCGTTCTACATCAGCTGCTGCCTTTGGCCTGAGGCCAGGAGAACTTTCCCTCAGGTAAGCACCGGAGCTCATGGGCTGCTCCTGGATTACCAACACACACACACACACACACACACACACACACACACACACACACACACACACACTTTGACTCTCTCTCTGCCTCACACACACACACACATTCATACATACATACACACACAGAGACTCATCCTAGCAATGCCTCCTCTGAGCAGTCAACCCCACCACCAAGCCATGACTGGAACACACACTCCGACTCCAGCCATCTGACATGCCCAGCAGAGAGTGCACACACACACAAACTCATGCACACACACACACACACACACACACACACACACACACACACACACACACACACACACACACACACACACACACACACGCATACCCACACGCATACAGTATACATACACACACACACACGCATACACACACACACACACACACACACACACACACACACACACACAGGCGTAAACAAGCAGACATGTGGAGAGGCAATGACACACTCCAGTGTTCCAACGCGGGGCATGTAGCTCTCACCACAGATTGGAAGAAGGGAGGGGAGAGGAGGGAGAGGAAGAACGAAGGAAACACAATTTGAACTAGAGGAGAGCAGAGAGGTTAATGAAACACAAAGGATAATAAACAGAGATGGATGGTGAGCAGAGGAGAGGGAGGGAGAGAGAGAGAGAGAGAGAGAGAGAGAGAGAGAGAGAGAGAGAGAGAGAGAGAGAGAGAGAGAGAAAAAAAACAGTGAGAAAGCACAAGTGAGAGGACAGGGGTTGAGCGAGTGAGCACCGTAGGAAATGAGAGGGAGATGGAGAAAAGGCAGAGAGAGACGGGGAGGGAGAGAGAAGGAGGGAGAGAGAGAGAGGACTAGAGAGGGAGGGAGGGAGAGGGGGAAGTGGAAGAAAGAAGGCAGGCAGGCACAGAGGCCCCCGGAGCTGGGATGCGATGCGACAGCGGCTCAGGTAGAGATGGATGAGGCCTGAGCATTGATAAGGTCAGAGCACGTCTCAGGCAGACCTTTACATTTGCAGCATGCTTGGCCGCTCCGCTCCACGCCCCATCCTGTCCTGTCCTGTCAGCAGCAATCCCGCTGCCCAAGAAATGCACTGCCTCATGGGGGAATGGGACACAATGTGGCAGGCCAGCATGGCAGCAATAATTTCTCCTTTCTCTCCACTCTATTGCCATGCTACTCCTCCTTCTCCTCTCTCTCTCTCTCCCTCTCTCTATATATTGCTGTCTTTCGCTCTCTCCGTTCTCCCCCAGCTGAATAAAAACATTGTTTTGGCTGTCAGAGATGTTACACTGTTGATTTTATGAAACGTCAGCCTTGACACACAGGGCAAGTCTGGGGAAGAAATCAATTGCAAAGCGGAGCCCAGAGATGAAGTTAGTGCGCAAGTGTGTGTGTGTGTAAGTGTGTGTGTGTGCGCCTAAGAGAGAGAGCCACAGATAGGAAGACTCTGAGGAGGATGTAAATAATGTATTCATATAAATATGTGTACATCCGTGGAATGTGCATATCGTGTGTCCTTGCTGATCCCGGAATTACAACCTTAAATAGAGGAAGAGAATCTGGTTGCCTGGTGGAGGGAAAAGAAGCTCTTTACAAGGTCACTGGAGTTCAGAGGTCGCAAAGGTCACAGATCTGTGGTGCCACCCTCTGCCCCTGCTACACCTTGGCAGCCTAATGTGGGCTGACCTCAGAGAGGCCTTGTCCTGTCCTCTCACACCCAGCTCACTGCTCCAGTGTGGAGGGGTCCTGCATCCGCACATCACCCACAGGAACGGGGATAGGATAGGGTGGGGTGTCACACAGAGGGCAAAGGTCAGAGCCCGTCAGATGGTCCACCTCACTCTGGGTCTGTCTGTCTGTCTGTCTCCACACTGTCGTCTCATGAAGTAACGGGGAGCCTCCTGGTGAGGGGCTAGGGGTCAAGAGGTCACACGTGTCGTGTCCCCAAACTCACACAATGGACTCTGTGAACTCGGTGCAGAAAGTTGTGTTGAGGAGAAGCATGTGAGTTTACAGAGTGTAATGGATAACTCCCCTTGTTCCCATTTAATTGCGCTTTCTGCTGGATTACGCGTGACAAACCAACGTGAAACTATCCTTTTCACATTACTTAATGAGCAATTCATCTTACAGCGAGGGGTGTGTGTGTGTGTGTGTGTTTATGAAACATTATTGCGAACGGAGGCAGAGGATGCAGTGGGGATGCTGTCTTGTGGGGGGGGTGTGTAGGGGTGGGGTGTGTGTGTGTAGGGGTGGGCTGCGGGCTTGTTTTTGATGAGATCTCCCTCTAATTTGTTTAAAGAGCAGCCGATCTCTGTCAGGCTCTTAATGTAAAATACAAGCTCCTCTGATTAAAGAGGAGAGAGAGCGTATATTATGGCCCATTCCTCTTCCTCTGTGTGTGTCTCTGTGTGTGTGTGTGTGTGTGTGTGTGTGTGTGTGTGTGTGTGTGTGTGTGTGTGTGTGTGTTTATCATTGCAGTGTATAAAATGGCGTAGAGCAGACTGTATCCAGGGGAAGTGCATAACTTAAGGCTGCTGGAGTGGAACTCTAGCGGGGAGACTGGACCCTCTCCAGCAGCCTATAAAACCCCTGCGGCCCGGCCTGACTCAAAACGCCCGCGCCAATTAACCTGGGGGAACTTACAGGGCCCGCAAATCAGGGAGAGGATTACAGTGGAGGAGTGTGTATGTGGTGTCCCTGTGTGTGTGTGTGTGTGTGTGTGTGTGTGTGTGTGTGTGTGTGTGTGTGTGTGTGTGTGTGTGTGTGTGTGTGTGTGTGAGTATGTGCCTTGTGTGTGTGGGGAAAGAGACAATGTGAATCACTCAGATGTGGCTTTAGGGGAAGCATAAATGTCAGTGTCACTTTTATAGTTCTACTTTGTCATGTTGTGAAAAGCTAGGAGTGTAGCACGGTGTTTTTAAATCTACACAAAGGTGAGTATGAGTGTGTGTGTGTGTGTGTGTGTGTGTGTGTGTGTGTGTGTGTGTGTGACAGCTGACAGTGATGCATCACTGCTGATGACAGTCTCCTCATAATCAATCCCTTCCAGTCATACATCATTTCCTGTCAAGCCCAGAGCTGAGTGCGAGAGTCAGGTGAGAGTTTATCCCAGTTCTTCTTTGCGTCTCCTGTGCCATCAAGCGCAGCGTGAGGGACTCTGTTGACAAGCGTTTACCACAGGCAACTTGTCAACAGCATGTTAGGGAAGTTAGCCCCGTTTACACCCAAATGTGTCTCCAAAGTTAGTGGAGAGTTTGAGTTAAGTTTCACTTGTGGAAAAGGTGACGGTGGCGAGGGAGGCTGAACAGACAGACAGACAGACAGACAGAGACTGTGGCTCCTAATTAGAGCTTTCAGACTCAATTAAAGGGCTGCTCTCTTTCATCCCACACCACACAGGTGTCACCGCTCCACGCGCTCATTTGGGCTAATTAGTCGGGGGAGACAGAGGGGTGGGGTGGGCTGGGCGGGGTGGGGGTGTCAGGGAAAGTCCCCTAGTGGAGGGAGAGAGAGAGGGAGGGAGAGAGAGAGGGAGGGAGAGGAGGGAGGCAGGCTGGCTGGCCGGTGAGCTGGGAGCTGGGCGCTGGGCAGAGCGCTGCTGTCTCTCTTAAGAGCGTAAGCGCTCCTGACACTGGCCGTCTCCGGGCCTCTGCAGCCGCCGCCGCCACTGCTGCTGTTTGCTTTGGCCCCGCTAGCCGCCGCATGCCGTCATCTCCAGGGGCCCCCAGCACGTGGCGTCAGCCCAACACCGGAGCGCGTTACGCGTCACTGCAAGAATCTGCCCATGCTGAGCTTTATGTTCCTGGCAGCGTGGGCAGAGAGAGAGAGGGGGGGAGGAGGAAGAGAGGGGGAGAGAGAGAGAGAGAGAGAGAGAGAGAGAGAGAGGGAGAGGGAGAGAGAGAGAGAGGGGGGAGAGACGAGAGAGAGGAGAGAGAGAGAGAGAGAGAGAGAGAGAGAGAGAGAGAGAGAGAGAGAGAGAGAGAGAGAGAGAGAGAGAGAGAGAGAGAGATGGTCCCAAAAGCAGCAGTACTGTGTTGGCCACACAGCCAGCCCCTCAGACCTCGGCAGCGCATAAATCAGAAGCTGATGTGGTGGCTAACGCTAACGTGTGCGTTCACGTGCCATTATGCACGCTTGCCCGCGTCTGCCAGCGCTCGCTAAGGTAAATATTTGAGCGGCGGGTCTGTCGGCTGGTATTAAGCTGGCCGGCGTGGTGAAGTCCTGGGGAGATAGAACAAGAAACAAGTTTTACGGCTCCCTAAGGCCCGGCCTCTTGCCTTGTCAGCACGGACCTCAGCCCCACAGCCAAACCCTCAAGAAGAGTGGGGGCACAGTGCGACAGCTTTGGCTTCATACTCATATCACAACTACTGCTACGCACTTTACAGCACAGGATGGACTATATATCTCTCATTAAATGCAAGCTACCTTCTGTTATTACACATTTCTAAGCGTTACTACATGAAACACACTAGCAGCGTTGGATTTCATGTTATTGCAAGCGTGAGCTGTGACATGCTGAAGTAATAGTGCCCATAGAGCGGTGATGAATGGCCTGCCTAAAGCCTGGGGTATTTTCTGATGACAGGGCTCCTAAATTGGGCCAGTGGTGCGTGCTGCTGTGGGCCTGTGGCTGGGTGTCCTGGAGGAGGGTGTGTGTGTGTGTGTGTGTGAGGAGGACGCTTTAATGCCGAGTCAGGCTCCAGGGGAGATTAGGCCAAAAGCCTGTGCTTCTCATCCCTTCTCCTTTCCCGGCCTTATTTATGTCCAATAAGCACGGCGGGAGGGAGAATCACACCTTATTTTTCTGGGCCCGGCTCCTCGGAGAGCCTCGCAGATTCATCTTGGCCCACTGTGATAACTTAACATGCCGCCTGAGACCCCGCACACCACAGCTCCGCTCCGCTGATTAAAGACGCCGCACTCTCTCTCCGTCACTCACACACACACACACACACACACACACACACACACACACACACACACACACACACACACACACACACACACACACACACACACACACACACACAGATTGTCCCCTCTGACCTTGAGCCGGAGGTCTCTACATCATAGAGATGTATGGCTGCGGGAGAAGGGTGTGTTAAATCACACTGTGTGCCACCCACCTTCCTAAAGAGGGAGGGAGGGAGGGAGAGAGGGAGGGTGGGGGCACAGACGCTGCTGTGACAATATGACACGGGGAGAGTAACGTCCCCTCCCTCCTCATCAGAGGCTCCACAACACAAAGAGATGAGCTGGGGAAACAGCACAGGCTACAACACCCACAGCCAGTGGTGGAGGTGCTTTTAGAGGCGCTGCTGCGTTCAGTGGAGCTGCCATCACGCTCAAATTTATGCTGTGTTATTGCAACCAGGGACGACCAGGTTGGTTTCACAATGGCTAAATGAGTTTTTCTGTTTGCTTTTCTGGGGAAGACATCAGCATGCAGGAGTGTGTGAACGCTCAAGTGCTTTGGCAGCGCTCTCCGCTGCCCACCCCAAGAAAAACAGCTGATGGCTGAAAGGGAGTGTTTGTGGAGCACTCGGCCGCTGGTCTTACATGCACTTAAAGTCTGGCACGCCGACACACTCCCTCCCTCTCTCGTTCGCCCCCGCCACTGGGGCTCTGGAAGAGCTTCCCCCCGCTGAGCTGAATCAGGCCCATGGCGAAGCCAGCCAATGATGAGAGGAGAGACAGCTGTGTCGTGTGTGGTGTGTGCGCACGTGTATGTGTGTGTGTGTGTGTGGGTGTGTGTGTGTATTTGAGAGAAGCAGCCACAAATCTAAGTGTGCTATGAGAGCTCTGCTTTAAGTATGCATTGGGGCAGTATATGGGTGTTAGTCTGACTCAGATGAAGCCGCAGTCTCCATGGACTCTCTCTCCCTGTGGGTGAAATGAATCTCAAGACTAGGCTGCACATCTAACACTCCACTATCACTATGACTGGACCATGCCTTTTGTAAACACACTTGATGTTAGTGTTAATTGTGCTCGAATGGAAACACCCATCTCCCTGCCCCTACATCAACAATCCTCCCCCACCCTGCCCCGGGGTTGGGACTCTGTGCTGCAGAGCTTGAGTAGTTTTGCGGATAGCTGTGCTCCAAACTATGTGAGTTTGCTGGGAAAAGTTTGTGTGTCTTTGTTGCAGCTTTCCAAGGCAAACAGCCTGTTAAGGTTTCCCAGCATCTCCCTGTATCAGAGCCCCAGCTCCAAGCACACACACACACACACAGGCCAGAGAGGAAGACATCACACAGGACAGAACACACACACTAGATGGATTACACTGGAACACACTCACATACTCTATGCTATCTACACAACTGCCACCACGGAGTGTGTATGCGTGTGTGAGAGAGCATCAATACCTGGGATTATGCACTGGATGTAGGATTATGCGTGTGTATTTATACGTGCGCGTGTGTGTGTGTGTGTGTGTGTGTGTGTGTGTGTGTGTGTGTGTGTGTGTGTGTGGATGCTGTTGACATCCATTACATGTTCCACCTGACCGCTCCCAACAGAAACATTTCAATAAACTCCCTCTTAATTAGCATGCGGCTCCATTAGAATGTCATGTTCCTGCACAGGCTCCAATCTGTCTTCCTGTCATCGCACCTAATGGATCTCTCCTCTCTCTGTGCCGCTCTCTCTCTCTCTCTCCCTCTCTTTCTCTCTCCGTCCGTCCCTCCCTCCCTTCCCCCATCTTCCCACAGCCTGAAGCAGGGACCAGGCAGAGCTGCGCCACTGCTCTTGCATAACAAACAGACGCTGGGTCCCAAAGTCCCACATTGACCTGAAATGACACTCTACCAACCCCCACCACCAACCCACCGCACACACACACACACACACACACACACACACACACACACACACACACACGTACCTGGCCCAAATACCCAAATGCACCTCTCCCTTGCCCATATCTGGCCTAGAGCTCAGCTAACAGCGTTCCCTCCACTGACGCCCATGCTAAATCACACAACCGCTCTCAACAGGAGAGTGTGTGTGTGTGTGTGTGTGTGTGTGTGTGTGTGTGTAAGTGTATTTCCTCTCCCATAACCACAACCCCCCCCCCCCACCCATCCCCCATCTGATTACACTGCTCCAGTCAGTTTGCTTCAACACACACCTCAGCACAGCTTCCTAAGCCACTGCCTTCTCCACCATCCACTGCCTTCTCCACCCGCTCCATTCACTACTCACATACAGACAGACAGACAGACAGACACACACACACACACACACACACACACACACACACACACACACACACACACACACACACAGACAGACACAAACATGTGTGTATGGCAGAGGAAATCAGTGCTATTTCAAAGTCTGTGCTCTCAATCTTTGTCCAAAATGGCAACAACAGCGCGGGCATGAGCAGCAGTGCTATATCGCTGAGAGCGAGGGATGAAGAGAGAAAAAAAAAAGAGAGAGAGCGAGAGAGAGATGGAGAGCGTGGTGCCTCTGTCTGTTCCCCAGAAGAGTGGTGTAATTTCGGCGCTGTCACACGAGGCGTGCTGTGGGTGTGTGTGTGATGTGTGTGAGCCGGGGGAACCTGACAGGAGGACCGGGAGCGGCCCGCCGAGGGCCACCACTGCCTTAATTGGTGAGGAAGAGCTTTCGCCCACTCTCCTCTCTTTCCCCCTCTCTCTCTATCTCTCCTTCTCTCTCTCTCTCTCTCTTTCTTTCTTTCCTTTCTCCCTCTCCGGCTCTTCCACCTAGCTCTCTCAAATTCAAATTCCACCACCCCTCCTCCCCCCCCAGTCACAGAGCTGCCATGCGTCCGGGAGAGAGTGATAAATGTGGGCTGAAGGTGCTGAAGCAGACTGGAGCAGTAGACTGGCTTTGGGCTCACCCAGTAGGTGAGCGTAATCATTGCCCAAATAACACTCGGGACTCAGGTAGGACAGAGATCCACTCCTTTGGAATTGAAACACCTCCAGCGAGCAATCGCTTCTAAAATAGCTGGGATCTCAGAACTCGTGGGAAGCGACGCGTAGTTATGACCAGGTTAATACTGTACTAACAGTCATGCTAATGCAGGGAACTGAACTGAGAGAGCGAGCCTTGGCAATGCAATTAACTATTTGTCATGCCAATAAAGCTTATTTCAATTGAGACAGAGATATTATTTATTGAGATATTGTTGAAACAGAGATATCATTATTACTTTCTTGCTCCTGAAAGTCTTATCTTTACCTGTAAATGTGTGTTTTTCTATGAACTATCATGTATTATTGCTTTGGCAATGTAAACACTATTTTGTTATGCCAATAAAGCATCCTTTGAATTACCTTACCCTTTGAATTTGAATTTAGAGAGAGAGAGAGAGAGAGAGAGAGAGAGAGAGAGAGAGAGAGAGACTCTGCTCAGTGTTTGACTGAGTTTTGACAACAATAACATATCCAAGTCATTTAAAAAGTATTCAGCTTTCAGCAAGCAAGTGAGCAATAGCAAACCAATGAGAGAGTGAGAGAGGGAGAGAGAGAGAGAGTGAGGGAAGTGATGGAGTTCTACTGCAGTACAACACCAGTAAAGTTTCTCCAGTGTCAATCTGGCCCACTGGCATTCAGCAGGGATGCAGACTGGGATGTGGAGGTGGAGGTGCAGACAGTGGGCTGGGCTCAACTTTCTCAGTCTTTCCCTCCCTCGCTCTACTCTACTCTTCTCTTCTCCTCCAATCCCAGCCTCGCCTCCCCAGCCCCTCGCTTCTCTCTGACCTTCTCTTGCTGGGCTGCCCTCCTTCCACACGAGCCTCAAAACACACAGACAGACACACACACACACACACAAACACACACACACTCCTTTCAAACATGCTGCATAGGCCAAAACAAACTAGGCTTGTTTCAGGAGGTGCCGAAAATGCCAAGGGGACAGGTATAACCCTCACACTCAGCATTTCTTTTAAACACACACACACACACACACACACACACACACACACACACACACACACACACACACGAGAGAGAGAGAGAGAGAGAGAGAGAGAGAGAGAGAGAGAGAGAGAGAGAGAGAGAGAGAGAGAGAGAGAGAGAGAGAGAGCAGTATGACTAAGCACTTACACAACTCCTAATGCTTAAAGCAAGGGCAGCTAGGGAAGGGCTTGCCCTGAATGGACTGCATATGTTTGAGAGAGACTAAAAACAGCAGTGGGGCTGGAGGTTCACTGTGTGTGTGTGTGTGTGTGTTTAAAATTCATCACACGCACCCCTCTGCCACACATCCATCTATCACACACCCTTTCATCTACCTCTCCCAAATCCATCCATCCATCCATCCATCCATCCAATGATGCCATTTAGCACGTACAGATATTGACTAAACACACACAAACACAAGCACACAATGACATGCAAATGTTCAAAATTACCAGGATATCATGGGAGGATTGTTTATTTCATGTGTGTGTGTGTGCATGTGTGTGTGTGTGTGTGTGTGTGTGTGTGTGTGTGTGTGTGTGTGTGTGTGTATCCATGAGCCCCATGAGTGATGGGCGACAGGAGGCAGCATACACCCCCACACTTCTACCCAAGTATTGATGATGATAAATGGCCTGGCACTGCACCACTCTCATGACGAGCCCCGACATGCTCGCTCATCTCACTACTGACTTATAGCTACACACACACACACACACACACGATAATTGAGAGCTTAAACTACAAAACATATTGTGTTACAACTACCACTGTTGCTCAGGTAATAAAGTCATCTCTTTGTGTGTGTGTGTGTGTGTGTGTGTCGGGGGATCAGGGACCTCGTAAGTGCGCTAGTTATTTTGTGCTTCCATCTGGGTGGTGATGTGAGCAAAACTATCAGTCCAACAGAGACTCAGTCACAGACACAGCCCTGAGATCTACAGACCTAGAAGTTCTGACATACTGTAAATGAAAACATGCGCGCACATAGATGAGGAACATCACATGAATATAAGTCCATAACACACACGGGGGAGAAGGGTGAAAAGAATGAGAATATGTGTTTATAACATAACAGTAAGTGTCGGAGAGCCCTAGTCCAGAGGTGTCCTAATAGCAGGGTCCCAGTGACGTGATAACGGGAGCGCGAACAATTCGAACTGATGGGCAGGATGTGGAGGCAAGCATAACAACACCAATGGACGGCACGGAGAAAAGTGCATATTGTAGTGGTTTGGAGCCGGTATATAGGGAAAAATACAAGGAATTAGTAGGGAAATACATCGGACGTGACCCGTACTTGATGGAAATATCAGAATTTTCTCAAGAGCGGAAAGATTTGCCGACAATCGCGGCTGTGGGCATTACGAACTACGGCGTGGTTCTCTGGGTTTTTTTCCCCCATTTCTCACATTTACGGGCGATTTCCTTAGGTACTCGATATTAACCCTTTCCCTTCTCTCGGTTAGACAGTTTATAACGTCCAAAAATGGCACAAAACTGAGGCTTTTGGTACAAAAAAGTTGCAGCCAAAATACAGTGCTTTCAATGGCTCCAGCTCCAGAAGCCCACCAGTTGAGGTTCACGCGCGTACAGAAGAACGCTGAAAAATACGTTAGTGACGTAGGGTGAAAGCCAGCTATTGGAGCTCTGTGAGTGTGCTGTGTGTCTCCACCTCATTCCCCTGGACAGTAGAGTACACTTGGGCATCAGGGGTCAGGCAGGCCTCACAGCCAAACATAGGCTACATTCACAGAAGGCCGTGTGTGTGTGTGTGTGTGTGCATGCGTGCATGCCTGCGTGCGTGCATAAAGCTGTGTGTGTGTGTGTTTGTGTGTGTGTGTGCATAAAGCTGTGTGTGTGTGTGTGTGTGTGTGTGTGTGTGTGTGTGTGTGTGTATATAAAGTTGTGTTAGTGTGTGTGTGTGTGTGTGTGTGTGTGTGTGTGTGTAGCTGTGTGTGTGTGTGTGTGTGTGTGTGTGTGTGTGTGCGTGCGTGTGTACATAAAGCTGTGTGTGTGTGTGTGTGTGTGTGTGTGTGTGTGTGTGTGTGTGTGTGTGTGAGCACAGCTGTATAAATGTGATGAGTGTGTGTGCACTGATGAGGCTCCTGGGAGGGCAGAGAGGCAGAGAGAGGCGTAATGTAGATTTATATGGATCACTCCCCCAGCCCTGCATCACTACATAATGGCCCATTTGCAAACATGGAAATGGAGGGCTAGGATGGCATGGTGGTGTGTGTGTGTGTGTGTGTGTGTGTGTGTGTGTGTGTGTGTGTGTGTGTGTGTGTGGTGGGGATAGATCTCAGAGATGAGCTGTCCATGCCCCATGTGAGCTTCTGCAATCTCTGCGGCACCAGCCCAGAGTATTCTTTAGCTAGGTAGATGTTCTCTCTCTCTCTCCCTCTGTGTGTCTCTCTGTGTGTGTGTGTGTGTGTGTGTGTGTACGTGTTTCCCTCTGTCTATATTTTTTCTCTTTTTACCCTATTACTTTTTACAGACCTCATTTCTCTGCCTCCTACTGCTTCAGCAAGGTGACTAGAGTTATATTACGCACATACACACTACCCACACACACTACCCACACTCTCTCTCTCACACACACACACACACACACACACACACACACACACACACACACACACACACAAGGAAGGCACGCGCCCGCACACGCAGCCCAAGGTAATTAGGTAATTTGGGCCCCAATCTCTGCTATTTCTCTGGCGGAGTGGGAGAGCAGAGCGGAGCAGAGCAGAGCAGAGCGGAGCAGGTAGGTGCCCTGCAATATGCCTGCAATTTGGAATGATTGCAAGCGCTTGAATAAAGCAACACTGCTCCCCTATCAGAGCAGCTACCTGCAGAGACAGAGATGCCATATGACCCAATGCATTTGATTTCCAGCACAGCACTCCCATGGATAATGTCTCATATTCTGATGTGTGTGTGTGTGTGTGTGTGTGTGTGTGTGTGTGTGTGTGTGTGTGTGTGTGTGTGTGTGTGTGTGTGTGTGTGTGTGGATGACTACAGCTGTAGTGAAGCAGTTTGGGCTCAAAAAGCAAGCAGAGTACATTATGACCTACCAATCAGCTCTCCTGTGTGCTACTGTGTGTGTGTGTGTGTGTGTGTGTGTGTGTGTGTGTGTGTGTGTGTGTGTGTGTGGACTGGAATGAGGAGAGATGAAATGAGATTCATCCGGGAAGAGACTACAATGATGCTAGAATGAATGATCTGAGGTTGAATGTGAGCCAACTTGGGGTAAAGGAGCGAGAAAGACAGAGAGAACGATAGAGAGAGAGAGAGAGAGAGAGAGAGAGAGAGAGAGAGAGAGAGAGAGAGAGAGAGAGAGAAAGTGTTTGAAAGTGAGTTGTTTAAAGGCCAGCGGTAGGCCAGAGATGGGCTCTTTCCCCAGCAGAGGAGATGAGGAGGAGACTCTTAGAGATGAGACTCCTGAGCACCATGATGAGGAGAGGGGGAAACACAGACAACATGGGGTAATAACTAGTGAAAAATAAGACCCAGCTTAATATGGGAGACTGACTAAGCATCGATTCACACACACACACACACACACACACACACACACACACACACACACACACACACACACACACACACATGCTGGGGAGCTGGACTCAGAGCATCTCAGAGTGTTGTAGGTGTGGCATTCTAAAGGCCTCTCATCACACTCACTCCAGCCGCTGGACTGACCTCAGACCTGTACCACAGCACTGACCTCAGACCTGTACCACAGCACTGACCCCAGACCTGTATACCACAGCACTGACCCCAGACCTGTACCACAGCACTGACCTCAGACCTGTACCACAGCACTGACCTCAGACCTGTACCACAGCACTGACCCTGTCTAGGAGAGACTGAGCAAGTGGGTGAGGGACAAAGTGAGAGGGGGAAAGAAAGGGAGAGTGTGTGTGTGTGTGTGTGTGTGTGTGTGTGTATGCGCGCGCGTGTGTGTGAGTGTGTGAGAGAGAGAGAGAGAGAGAGAGAGAGAGAGAGAGAGAGAGAGAGAGAGAGAGAGAGAGAGAGAGAGAGAAGGGAGAGAGGGGGAGAGGGGGAGGGAGAGAAAGAAAGAAAGCTATTAAAGAGGTGAGTGGTTTCATGCTTCTCTCTTTTTTTTCTGCTGCTTTTTCCATCAGGGGGATGTGATGTGCCAGTGCTTCTCTTACACCTGTTTCTTATTCTTGCCTGCGCCTTTTTTCGCCTTAATTCGCCAGGTTATAAAAATATCAAGTGACTTGGTGCTGTGCCCAGAGGCAATTGGTCTCTCTTCTCCTGTGTGAAATACTTCAGCAATTTCCCAGTAACCCCCTCACTTCACCTGTGTACACACACACACACACACACACACACACACACACACACCGTACACACACAGACATAAAGCGCGGGTATTGTCTGTATTAGTCACGGTGGGGTGGGGTGGGGGTAGGGGGTGGCAGTGTTCTCTGCGGGGCCTTGAGCATGGAACTGATTGTGGTCACGCTAACAGCGGCGCTAGCACATCCTCTGGGTACCCTTAGCAGATGTAGCAGCGGCGCTCTTAAAGTGTGTTTATGGTGCTGCAGAGAGCATACACACAATGTTCAACACACACACACACACACACACACACACACACACACACGCACGCACACACAATAAAGCAGCAAAATATGAGTTGTGTGGGGAATGGGATGTATGTGTAGAGCAGTGCTAGAGAAGGCTATTAGAGCAGCAGTAAAGGCTGTGGGCGGCTAAGCGGCTACATCCCCACATACCACTGGGGCTAATTCTTCTCCGTTGCTACTCAGGAACTTTGCAGAGAAGCATCACACACACACACACACACACACACACACACACACACACACACACACACACACACACACACACACACACACACACACACGATTCCTTAATTAAGGTGAAGCTACAGCTTAGTGATGAGTGCAAGACTCTATTCACTGAAGGCATGTGCAGGTGCCAGTCAGCTCACCACAACTAGGAGCACACACAAAGCTGACTTTAAACTGACCTATTTTTAGCTCTTCCATCTTTTTGGTGTTTTTTTGCTTTTCTGTTGAGTTTGCCACTTGTAAAATGTGTAAAATGCTATAATGATATTGAAGGGTTTTTCTTTTTAAATCAGTTTTTATGATGTAGTCATAGCAACACACTCCACCACTCCACCACACCAATTGTCGGGCAAGATTTGTGACATATCCTGAGTCCTGTCGGATTCGTCCCACACTAGTTTGGACCTCTTTGCATGCAGTCTCTGTATCCTTAAAGGAGACAAATGCCCTCCGGTAGCTTTGTTGTAGCAGCCACAGACTCCAGAGCACTCCATGACTCCATACAGACTTGTAACACACTGCAACAGTACAGCAGCCATGTTGGGATGCCCCCAATAGGATGCCAGTCAGGTAACGGTACTAGAGGATTGGCAACTGACGTTGTAGGCTATGGCACTGTGATCACACAGGTGCTCTTCCAACGGCACTAACTCCATTTGTGCTTGAAGGCCATGTGCGCTGTGGGCAGTGCATTGTGGGTAGGGCTGATCACTGTGCAGGTGCGTCACCGCTGTGCCGCTGGCCCTTTCTAGAAGGCTCCGCCAGTGTTCTGTGAATAACTAATATTGCACAAGGGCTCCAGGGGGACCCATTCCATTGATTTGCAGAGATAATAATGGACTTTATGATTCCTCTGGAATCCAAGTGAACTGACTCACTCATTTGCTCTCTCTCTCTCTCTCCCTCTCTCTCTCTCTCTCTCTCTCTCTCTCTCTCTCTCTTTCTTCTGCCCCTCGCTAAGCCCACCGTTGTTTCCCATCCTTCATCTGGCCGCTGTCCTCAGGACACAACAAAGAGCTTATGAGTTCCTCCGCCCTGTGACCTTGCAGAAGCTAGAGTCAGTACACACACACACACACACACACACACACACACACACACACACACACACACACACACACGCCAATCTGGCGTCTGTATTGGCATCTAATGTGTCCTATAGTGGGTCATGGCTTGTGAAACTCACATATGTATCCCGCCCCTCGTATTTCATACGGCAATGAGAGGCCGGGCAGTAACTCTGTCATCATGTCAGCTGGGTAGCAGCAGGTTTACGAGGGCTCTGACGTGCGTCGGCGGAAAAAGGGGGACACGTCAGCCCCATTAGCGCGAGGAGCGGCTGATGTCAGGACACAAGGCTGCCTTTCATGAGCTGCTCAGGACACAGACAGATGGAGGAGAGAGTCTGAAGTGAAGTCCACCCAGCAGAGCAACATCACCTCTAGGGCCTCCACTGGACAACTGGACACACAGCAGTGCTGCCCTGAGGAGCCTACAATACACAGTCATCGCCATTAGAGAAGTGTGTGTGTGTGTGTGTGTGTGTGTGTGTGTGTGTGTGTGTGTGTATTATGTGATAATGTTACCTGTGCACACTGGATAGGTAGCTATACTGTAGTAATAGCCAAATCTTTTCTTTCTAGGACATTTCCCCAACTACACTGAAGAGACTCAGACTACAAAGGGCTGAAGAAAAAAAAAAGAGACTGTGCTCTGTGAGAGAGAACGTTCTGGAATGCGCCGCTGGAAGCGGAGGAAACAGCCTTCACGGCTCTCGTCTTGCGTGACGACTGAAATGTTAGCTGCTTTTGAGATTTATGCGGTCGGAGCCGGCCTCTCGGTCTAGAGCGCAGATCTCCACACACACACAGCGGGGCCCCTGGGCCCAGAGACCCAGCCAGTCAGCC
>JAODXP020000019.1:38302716-38307716 GCA_027497455.2 Sardinella longiceps | reverse complement strand
ATGTTCCCTCTCCATCCATCTCTTTCATGCTAGGCTTCAAATACAGAACATCATGCACGGAAATTATGTTTTTCTTCATCCATCAACCACACACACACACACACACACACACACACACACACACACACACACACACACAGCTGTACATCTCACTCATGGGGCTAATGTAGTTTCCATCTCTGTGCCGCTGATCAGTTAGGGGCAGCTGTCACCTGATCCAGAGCAGGCTCTTATGGAGGCTTCCGGAAGCTGGGAGGAGTACTGGTGGCCATGGCGACGGCTCCAGCGGGGACTAGCGAGAGCGGAGTGGTCACCTGATCCCCCCCAGCCACACATAAAGCAAGGCCTCACCTGCCACTGGGCCACGGGTGGGAATCAGAGTGGGGATAGGCTACATTACATACAGTACATTACAAACAGCACAGCCGCCAGCAGCATTTGGGTGTGTGTGTGTGTGTGAGAGACAGAGAGAATGTGTGTGTGTGTGTGTGTGTGTGTGTGTGTGTGTGTGTGTGTTGTAACACTCTCCTGCATTCCCACGTGTGAGAAGTCCTGTGAGAGGTGATGGTGGCATGTAAGTGCTGAAGCTAATGAAGATTGAGCTGAACTCAGAGCATCTACTCATGTTACAATAGACATTTCACTTATTTCCTCTCTCTCTCTCTCTCCTCTCTCCCTCTCTCTCTCTCTCTCTCTCTCTCTCTCTCTCTCTCTCTCTCTCTCTCTCTCTCTCTCTCTCTCTCTCTCTCTCTCTCTCTCTCTCTCTCTCTCTCTCTCTCTCTCTCTCTCTCTCTCTCTCTCTCTCTCTCACACACAGACAGGAACATTATGGTATAAACCTCTTGTATATGGGCAGTACATAATATTGCCTCTCAAATGTTTACCTTACAAGTTTTGTACATGTACATGTGGCACACACACACACACACACACACACACACACACACACACACACACACACACACACACACACACACACACAGGCTGCCTGTTTCTCTTTCTTTTTCTTATTTCAGTCTCTGCATTACTGTATTACTACAGTACACTCCATATCCATAACAATTAGGACACAAGTTTGAGAGGTGCTGAGTAGTCCGAGTGAAGATGCGTTAATGGCTCTGCTCCCATAACATAAAGGCCCACATCCTACTCAATAGTCCTATTCTTAATCTCAGCCCCCTCCTCGGATGGGGGTGGGGGGTGGGGGTGCATCAAAGCAACACTACAAAGTAGTGACACAGACACACATCACATCACCCACGCACGCACGCACGCACGCACACACACACATGCATGTGCGGAGCTCCCGCGTGAGAAGCTTGCCGAGCTCATCACCGTGCCCGTCAGGGTCTCCGACCGCAAGCGTTGGACTGAATAATCAGCCGTTTGCCAACTCCCCAAACGCTGCCTCCAGGCGCACTGTACACCACAAACTTTCCTCCAAATGATACAAAAGCTTTTTCTGGAGGCCGTGTGCTATAATAACATTTCCATTAAGTGTTGTGATTTAATGCTTCAGACTGATGGGACTGTGGTCTGATGTGAACACTGCTATTGAGGAGGAATAAAAACCTCACATATTCAGCCTTCACACTGGGGGAACTGTCTATAGCTGTATACATAAGCACTTGTGGTAAAGTGTCTGTGTCTGTGTGTGTGTGTGTGTGTGTGTGTGTGTGTGTGTGTGTGTGTGTGTGTGTGTGTGTGTGTGTGTGTGTGTGTGTGTGTGTGTGTATTAAAATGGCTGTGAGGATGTTCTGTGCCCTTGGTCATTGTTATTTTCCATAGCCCTCTCCCATCCTCTTGCCATCACCATGTTAATGCCTTCACCGATCCCATCCCCACTCTGCCATTGGCCGGGGCGGCCTCAAGGCCCCTGCTGCCCAATAAAAGCCACATTAAACTTGTTTCCATGACAACAAAGATACTCCACAGCAGAGCAATTAGTTTGAGTGGCGGAGCAGAGAGGGAGGGCGGGCGGGGGGAAGGGTGGGGAGGGAGGGAGGGAGAGGGTTACTGCCTTCATCCTGCTCTTCCTCTTCTTTCTCCTCCTCCATAGAGAAAGAGAGAAAGATGACAGCCAAAGGCAGCAGTGGGCTTGCAGGGCAACACTGGCCTCATGCATCTCTTCCTTCAGTGACTTACAGCACTTACAGTCAGTTTGCATCTCTGGTACATGTGTGTGTGTGCACATCCTCATAGCCACTGGCTGAGAAGTCAAGACAACCTACAGTAGCACCCGCAACTCATTTAATCATTTGCAGTCAGGGACATCTAGCTACTGGATTGCAAGCTGGAGCCCCAATTTTGGCTGGGCCAATCATATTGGGAAGGTGAATTTGGAGGGTGGGCTCATCGGTGATGAGTTGCGACAGTTCCAAGTCAGAGACAAACAATGACAGGAGATTATTCAGTGACTAAGAAGAAGACGCTTTCATGTGAATAATATCTTGTACAACACTTGAAAACAAAGAGCATGGCTATCCTAATGCGTGCAGAGGAATTTGACTACTGTTTATCCCGCCCCTTGGAGTGAGCCATTGGTGCATTCTCACACCCAACATCTTGATGTGCCACGCTACATACACACATGTGAACACACACACACACACACACACACACACACACACACACACACACACACACACACACACACACACACACACACACACAGACACAGACACAGACACAGACACACACACACTCCTCCACAGTGAGGCATTCTAGTGGAGCCGTCAGGTGCAGTACGTTCTCTAATTACTGCAGGCTATGAAACTGCGCCCCATGGGCACCGCATGTCAGGCTGCAGCTCGCGCTCCGGCACCTGTGCTCTCCGAGGACCCGTGCGGGCTGTCGGAGTCGTGCCTGCGCTCCAGCGCTAAGCTGCCGACATGCGCCTGTCAAAAAGCCTTTGATTCCACTTAAGAAGGAACATGGCGACTATTTGCGGCGCTGGCTCGGCGCGCGGAGGCTTCTCGGGGCTTACGGCGCCGGATGGAAAGGGAAGGCATGCATGCCAAAGTATCCGGAGGGGAGGCTGGGGGATTAAATGAATGTTTCAACATCAGCGTAAATAAATGATTAAAGAGCAAACATCAAACCGTAGACATATACGTTACAGCCACACATAAACAAGACATGACTTCTGTTTCGGAGGGCAGATTAGCCAGATTGAACTAGACAAAGGACAAGAGAGACAGACAGATGAGAAGAGAGAAGAAGAGGGGAAGAAAGGCATACATTTAGAGCCCTGGTACAATATAGAAGAGAAAAAAGGAGAGATCTGCGAGAGAAAAGAGAGGAGGAGAGAAAGAAAGAGAGGAGGAGGAGGAGGACAGCAGCACACACATTCCTCTATTCGGTTCTGCTCTGTTCTGCTCTTTCAAATGAAATAACAATTCTGACACTAATTCTTGCTGAACATAAAGGACGGATTTATCACAAAGACTCCACTCCTCGCACTCAAACGCATACATAGCATTCCATATAAGATTCACAATTTCACACACACACACACACACACACACACACACACACACACACACACACACACACACACACACACACACACAGAACCCCTCTCTACACACACAAACCAAAAAAAAACAGTCCCTTGAACCTTCAAACAGGTTTTACAAAAAGGTTGAATCAGAATGAAGTCAAAAGCCTTGACTCCCTCTCTCCCTCTCTCCCTCTGAGTGTGTGTGTGTGTGTGTGTGTGTGTGTGTGTGTGTGTGTGTGTGTGTGTGTGTGTGTGTGTGTGTGTGACAGGCTGAAGGCCAGTGGTCTGTGATGAAGCATGACACATATAGAGTCTGCCGTGTCGTGCCTGCCCGTCCTCGTCCCTGTCTCACATGGAGGAGCTGCTTAGACTGCTGTGATCCGCCCTGACACTAAACTCCCATGAAGCCTTGCAGCACACGCCCAGCACACGCAAACATCAGCACAAACACACCAGCACACACACACACCTCTCTGCCCTCAGGCCACTGCAAGCCCATTCTCTTGCCCGGCCCCTTTAAGAGAAACAAAAAATCCTACAGATTCTCTTCCTCGCTGAAGCCACCAGGGAAACAGAAAGCCCATTTAGCCCAAGTGTCCAGCCGCTCTCCAAATAAATAATGCACTTTGGCTTGCTGTAAAAACACAGTGGCGAGGCGCTTTAAGACCTGGGCTTAAGTGAAATAAGCCCTATTGTACTTTAGGGGCCACGCTTGTGGCAGGCAGGCGGGGTAGCGGTGTGCGGAGCTGCAAAATGAGGAGAGGAGTTTATAAGGTCTCAGTAGACAGTGCCCCATCACTTGTAAAAGCCTGGAAATGAGGTTCTTCATCTCGCCACACACTTATTGGACTGTTTAGATGGGACTCAGCCCACACCAAAACCTCTCAGCTTTTCCTCCGCTCACCGTTAGCTACTGTTGCTATTGGAGATCCATGCAGCATCGGGAGAAATGAAGCTAGTTTCAAACTAGATATTTACAGCATGTCTGATGGGTCATAACTGTATTTATTGGATTTCAGATTTTGAGCTAAAGTCTCCCCAGCACAATTACCAATAAAGACATTAAAGGCAGGAGGATGAATGTAAAAACACTGCAATATTCCACGATTAATTGGAGCTGCTTTTCCCTACATCCGAGTCACTAAAGAATATTGTGTGCATAAGACAAGTGTTTGGAGCTCCTGACTTGTGCATGTTAATTATGGGAGAGACAGCCTTTCTGCAGGGCCAGGATTCCAACAGCAGGACTGGATGGAGTAAGACAACGGAAGTGAACAAAAAGTCATCAAGCCAGAGAGAGAGAGAGAGAGAGAGAGAGAGAGCGCAAACTGTACTTGCATGTGTGTGTGTGTGTGAGGGCAGTTTTGTTTAACTGAATTTATGGGCTTAATTTATGTCAGCCTAATGCGCTGAGGGCTGTGCGGCTGCAATTAAGGCCTGGAGACGCTCCCACTCCCAGTCCCAGTCCCACTCCTCCTGCCTGCCTGCCTGCCTGCCT
>JAODXP020000019.1:38292716-38297716 GCA_027497455.2 Sardinella longiceps | reverse complement strand
AATTATTTTTTAAATTTAAAAGTTTTTTTTTTTTTTTACTTTTCTTTGATTGAGCACACTGCAAACAGGCATTTCATTCTGCCTATGCTTTCACAAATTTAGGAAAATGTTTTTTCACATTTTTACAATGTAGTAAAATACTAAATTATTACTAAAACATCTGCCATATTAACTTTTCTTTGCAAAAGATATAATTTAATCAGAAATACTGGTTGGGCCAGTTGACATGAATCCGTTACACCATCTGACTATAATACTTCAACAGCAGAAAGGACAGGAAATGCAAGGCAACAGTCACATCATTGACCCTTAATCAAAAACAATGTAACTTAACATGGTCAAATTTTGCCAGCCCAAATACGGCCTTTTAGATTTAAGCTGGATATTGACATGGTGTGTTTTGGTGGTGACATTTTAGGCAACCACAAATGACGTAAAATTGATTTGTCCCAAATGACACCACATGTCAGGCCATGTTTGAATTTCTAAATTCAAAATTTGAATTTGAAGGAGGGCACAACCATACTGTACGTGTATAAAAACTCTGTTGCCATGCATAGTCTATCCTAATTCAATAAAGGTACGCTGTGCCCCCTTTGAGATCTCAGCAGGCAGCTAAAGATGTGGCAAAGTGTCAATGCCGAGCGGAGCTGACCTGAGATCAGTGTGATCTGGAGATAAGCTGTGTTGATGGGCCAGCAGCACTGAGCCATTAACATGCTGATTGCAGCCTGCCTGGAGCCTCTGGAAACAGACAGCTGACAAGCAAACACTTTCACCTGCCTTTGTCTCAGCGCCCTCAGATAAGAGCCCACAACCACCACTATCACTACAGGAGACCAGATAGAGCATTCACCATCCACCACTCACACACACACAGAATGGCCGACAGAGGCCAGACTACACACAACAAAGCAGCCAGCATGTCTGACTCAACAACAGAGTAATGTGCATGCACGCACACACAAACACACACACACACACACACACACACACACACACACACACACACACACACACACACACACACAGAGCGAGAGAGATACACATCAGCACATCACACATGCAATGCACACGGAGCACGCACTGCAGATTCCCATGACTATATAATCCAGATGACACCTCTTTCCCCTAAAGCCTCTCTGTCTCCCATCTCCCCCAGATCCCATCTCCCCCAATCCCATCAGGCCTCCCTCTCTCGCTCTCTCTCTGTCTGTCTCTCCACAGCTGCTCCACTGCTGTCCACATGCTCCACAGCAGGCCCAGCAACACCCCACTAGGACTCCGGCCTGCACTGTGAGGTCTGCTTGCCCCTTGTGGTGCGTTCTTCTGGGGGATTCACATCGTCTACTGGCTTATTTCTTTTTGTTTGTTTGTTTGTTTGTTTGTTTGTTTGTTTACTGGGAGCTGTTGAAGTATCAGAGTGGAATATGTAACAAGTTATAATCACAAATCTGTGCAGTGTTACATTTCAATTGCTGACAGTTCACCCATTTACTTTGTTTCACAAATAATATGAACCACAGTTGTGCAAACTGTCAATCAACAGTGTCCTCCATTGTCATTGGCAATCGCTTGACTGAAAGTTCGCATTGCATTGTTGAAAGTTAAAATGATTTACCTCCAACCCAACACACATCGCATCACTTTGTCACTCCCCTGTTGCTTGACTCGCATTCACATTCAGTTGTGCATTATAACATAGTGCTGGATGAGCAGTGAGAGGAGAGGAGAGGAGAGGAGAGGAGAGGAGAGGAGAAGAGAGGAGAGGAAAGAATGAAAACTGTGTGTGGGGTGAAGAGGAGTGAGAGAGAACAGCAGAGGGCTGGGAGAAAGAGTATGAAAGAAGGAGGGATGAGGATACGAGGAGAGGAAGAGGAGAAGAGAGGAGAGGAGAGGAAGAGGGAGTGGAGTAATGATGACAGAGGAGGAAAGGGCCCGAGTAAAGAGGTGTGGGAGACGGATGAGAGAGGAGGAACTCCAACCCAGAGGAAACCATTCTGGCAGCGTGTCAATCACTCCTCTGCTGAGAGAAGGCTTCTGTCATCTCACACACACACACACACACACACACACACACACACACACACACACACACACACACACACACACACACACACACACACACACACACACACACACACACACAAGAAATGTACCTATTTGTGTGTGTGCATCTGGGTGCTCCAGACTGCTGAGTCATGGCCAGTGTGAGTGGGCTGCTGGGGAGCACTAAAGCAGTGCTAATGGCCCAGCGCTTCCCATGCAAATCAGCTGGGCAGGCAGGCAGGCAGGCAGGAAGGCCACTCTGACCCGGCCCAGAGACCAGCATGTAGGCTGGGCTCACACCAACACAAGCCCCTGGAGCGCTTACTCCAGCACCACCACCCCGCTTAGCCCCGCCGTTAGGTAATCACAAACATCTCACACACACACACACACACACACACAACCACACGCATTCACAAACACACACACACACACACACACACACACACACACACACACACACACACACACACACACACACACACACACACACAAGATACACAAGATACACCACACTTCAAAAACTACTCTAGACACACCATACTTCAAAAATGAGAAATTCTCCAGACACCAAAAAATCTAACGCATGGGCTTATGGGATGACACGTCCACCCCCGCACATTCCCAGCACAGTTGAGAACAGTTCCGTTCCGTAATGTCAGAGAAGTGGCTGAGTTTCAACTCATCCGCTGAGATGTTAAGTAACAGAAGAGGATGCGGTGGCTGATGGTGGAGGGATGACCTGTGAGCTCGACTCAGTTTTGGGGCTTCTTAAAGTTTTATGAGCGAGCCAGTGGAAGGATATAATGGTCAATTCTAGCCCGAGTCCTCTGCAGAATTCCCCCATACTGATGCAGCTTGGGCCAAAAAAGTGTCCTTCCAGCCCTTTTATGGTGACAGGGTTGAAGGTATACAGAGTCGGAGGGCTGATTATTAGCCTCAGTGAGAGTAGAGAGTAGAGAGTGCTTCTGGACAAGCCAGGAACAGAAACACACAGAGGGAATACCAGCACAGCACAGCACACAGAGAGAGAGAGAGAGAGAGAGAGAGATTCAAAGCTGGACCTGGCTCATAGGCCTACCAGCCTTCAAAACACTTAACTACGCACACACACACTTATGCATGTCTCCCATAAAAACACACACATACCAGCACAAATACGCACGCACGCACACACACTTTCGATTCCAATTTCATGTGCAGCAGGCTGTCCTTGTTAATCAGAAGCTCTGAGACACCATACGGCATGTAGCTGGCGTGTCAAACTGGGCCGTCTGCTCCAGAGACTTCCCAGCCTATCAACAAACAGCCACGCAGCAGGAGAGGAGAGGAGAAGAGAGGAGAGGAGAGGAGAGAGGGGGGAGAAGATGAGAAGAGAAGAAGAAAAGAAGAGACAGGAGAGAAGAGACAGGAGAGGAGGACATGAAAAGAGGGAAGGAGAAGAGGGAGAGAGAGAGAGAGAGAGAGAGAGAGAGAGAGAGAGAGAGAGAGAGAGAGAGAGAGAGAAAGAGAGATCAGTGGGGAGAGGATGAAGGGGAAAAAAGGGAAGAATCAAACCGAAGAGAAAGAAATACAGACGTGAAAGGGATAGATAGAGGCTTGAGGGTCTGGAGGGGAGAGGAGCTGTGGAGTAGAATTGGAATGCTGCTAGTGGAGATCCACATGGCCATAGGCTTCACTACTCCATAGGCCTCACTCCCCATAGGGGCCACAGGCTTCACTCCATAGGCCTCCCTCCCCATAGGGGCCAAGCCCACCCCCATAAGCTGCACTCCCCATGGGTACCAGGAGCACAGGGAGCCCAGGTGCAGGAGAGAGGGCCCATCTCAACCTCACGCCACTCCACTGCAAAGGTGCAACTCATTCTCTCGCCAAGGAGGAAGTGATTTCACTGACATTTGATGCCTGTGAGATTATTTTCTGTGACATTGAGAATTTGAACATTTGGCAGCGTGGCTCTCCAAATGTCCTTCTAGTTTCCAAGGAAATGAAGTCTCATAAAAATACCTCTCCATCTCGCTTTATTTTCCTTCCTTCTCTCTCTCTCTCTCTTTCTTCTAAATAGGCAAATGAAAGCGGTACTGGGGAGCCAAGCCATAAAGCCCACTGCTCTGTGTCCCCTTAACTGGTGTGTGTGCACCTCCAACACGTGTTCAATCTCAAGCTCATTTCTGTGGAGGTGAACGGCGTGTCAGTGCCTCGTGCATTAGAGGCCTGCTGCTGCTGCTGCTGCGACCAGTAGGGGTGCCCAGAAGGGACAAACTCAACCCCCCCTCCCGCCACCATCATCAAAATAAGCATGTCAAACACAGTTAGTCTTGTGCACAGGTATTGTGTCAAACTCCATTAAGGTGAACTGTTTGATTACACAAAGCTGCGCTTAATTTCTGGACCTGCTGATGTCATGCAACTGGTGGGGCGTGCACACACACACACACACACTCACTCACCCGTGTTCCAGAAATATCTCACATAGCTGGCCTTATTAGTCTTCAAATTACATTTCTGTGTGTGTGTGTGTGTGTGTGTGTGTGTGTATGAGGAGGGGTGTGCAGCGTGTTTGTGTGTGTGTGTGTGTGTTTCAGGAATACTGTATGTACTTTAAAAAGCATGCATTAATGTGGATATGCTGCTCAGACCAGGAAGGCTATAATGGACTAGAGATAAGACAGTGTGTGTGTGTGTGTGTGTGTGTGTGTTTGTTTATGTCCCTATGCGATTTCCTTAGGTGTGAAAGTTTCTCCTCTGACCCATGACTGCTAAGCTGCTTCCTCTCACGTGCAACCTCCTGCACTCTCCAGCTTCACACTGACACACACACACACACACACACACACACACACACACACACACACACACACACACACACACACACACACACACACACACACACACACACACACAGAGAGAGAGAGAGAGAGAGAGAGAGAGAGAGAGAGAGAGTGAAAAGA
>JAODXP020000019.1:38280216-38287716 GCA_027497455.2 Sardinella longiceps | reverse complement strand
TCTAGATCTGGAACCAGGTCTGTAAGCAGGAATATGTTTATTGATCTCTCACACACACACACACACACACACACACACACACACACACACACACACACACACACACACACACATAGATGAGTTTGATTCCAAAACGCTATAAATCCATTTTTGAAAATACTGAAAACTCCTGCTTTTTAATTGTGTATTTCAGAAATGATTGACCAAACTTCAATTATTTTGATTTTATTTTGTGATAAAAGTACTAAAAGTATCCCAAAAGTAGTTACACTCATACATCTAAAAAATAAAGTGTAATAAAATGATTTCTGACAGTGACGTAGAACGGCTCTTATAGTGTTTTGGAACCAAACTCTTCAATATATATATATGATGGGAGTTAAATTTCCAAAGTTAAATCGACTTGATTTCAGTATTGTTTCAAATGATTTATTCCATAATCAAGCAAGCTTATAATGTGTACAGTACGCCATTAGCTACTGTCAGCTACTATTAGGAGAGGAGAGAGGAGGAGTGCAAGGGGAAGATGGAGAGGGATCACATGAGGCCTAATGGTGCCCTCTCTCTTTCTGTTCTCCATATTTACCCCCCCACCCCCATCTCCTTCCTTTCTCTCCCTCTCTCACGTACTTTTAGTCATTCCCCCTCTCATTCTCTCTCTATCTCTGTCTCCTTCTATCTTGTTTCGTTTGGGCTGCTCTCCCGTCGCCTTGGCTTAGCCCGACACAAAGGCCTTAGCGGATTAGCGCTGCTAATCTCCGCCATCCCATTATGGTGGCAGGCAGGCGGTGCGGTGCGGTGCGGTGCGGTGTGGCTCTGCACTGCATGGGCCTCTCAGGGGGCCTGTACAGTGTGTCATACAGTAGGCTCCCCGCACACCAAACACTGGCCTGCATCACACCCCTCCTTACAGAAGGGCAGAGAGCACCAGGGTGTGTGTGTGTGTGTGTGTGTGTGTGTGTGTGTGTGTGTGTGTGTGTGTGTGTGTGTGTGTGTGTGTGTGTGCAGTGTTGGGAGCAGGGAATAAGGGGTGTTTGTGTGTGTGCGCGTGTGTGCGTGGTGTATGTATGAGAAACAAAGGTGAATATTCAATATTCATTTACATTTGACATTTATGCATTTAGCAGACATTTTTCTGCAAAGCAACATTTGCAATCTATCAATGACAGTACTTCAGGGCCAGTATCCACTTCATACAACATGGATTTAGAGGTCCCGCCAGGAGTTTAAACCACAGTTTCTGGGCTACTAGCATGCTAGAGAGGTTCCTTAACCACAACGCTATCACCATCCCAATATTCTAATATATCTATGATATTATAACAATATTCCTTACAATACTCTTGTCTAGTATAAGCTAATCCTATTGAGAAGAAACTTTTTCTGAAACTTGTATGCTGGAGAAAAAGTGTAAAAGTAAAAGCTTGATATTAAGATGCAATCCTACTGTATCCCAAAGTGTGTGTGTGTGTGTGTGTGTGTGTGTGTGTGTGTGTGTGTGTGTGTGCGCTGCCAGCTGCAGAGGGGATGTGTCCATGTCCATGTCTATGGGTGTTTGCCTGTAGGCTCTATGGCAGCCCCACAGAGGAGGAAGACTCAGGAGATGACACACACCAGAGATGGACTCCCTGAGGAATACTGGACTTGGGCTTTGTGTACAGGAATCTCCCCCACTCTCCCTCCAACAGTTTAATGGACTCTCTCTTTCACACACTTCTTCCCCCTCCACACACACACACACACACACACACACACACACACACACAATGCCCTTGCTGGAGCTGCGAGGCCAATGCCAGCAGCAGCAGCGGCAGCCTCTCTGGAGTGCAGGCGCCCCAATGAGCGTCCGCTGATGGGAACATGGTGAGATCAGAGCTTAAGCATCCCTCTGGGAGATAGCGCTTTAGCGCGCGCTACAGGAAACAAGCCACAAGAAACACAAAGACCAGAGAGCCCTGAGAAGGGGAAGGGGAGAGAGAGGGAGGGAGGGAGAGAGAAAGAGATGAAAAAAATCTGTTCTCCATTAACTGAGGCCCTCTCTGTTCACTAGCATCAAAGGCGCAGCCCTGGAGAACCGTCAGCCGGGCAAGCAAGGGGGCTCTGTGTCACACACACACACACACACACACACACACACACACACACACATTGTGTGTCTCAGCTGTCGCGCTGTCGGCTGCTTGTAAATGTAGCACTGTTCCCCCGGACTGCAACACGCTGGCAACAAGGGGCCCGCAGTGAGCAGCTCATTGTTTCAGGCCCTCAGCCTCCCCCAGCTACACGCCACGGCTGGCTAGGCCACGGGCATACCCAAATACTTTCCCTTCAAAGGCAGCCACAGAGAACCAGCGAGGGTGTGAGTGAGAGTGTGAGAGAGAATGTGTGTGTGTGTGTGTGTGTGTGTGTGTGTGGCCGGGACAAAATGCAAAATAGCAAAAATAGACATAGAGGAATTTGGCCCTTTTCCCTGCTTTCTGTTTGACCTGGGCTCTCTCTCTCCCTGCAGTGCTGCCCAGAGGAGGTGGTGTGGACTCCCTGTGCTCAGGCCTCCGTTTACGCCTCCTCCATCATCGAGCATGCCTTCAGTCAGCTCGGGACCAGCACTCCAGCTCACACACACACACACACACACACACACACGCGTCAGTCAGGAGGGCATACTGTACAACACCTCTGAATCCAACGAGAGAGGCGGCACCAGTGGGTACTGAAATGCCCTGTTCAACTGTCAGCCATCATTGATTTCAGAGCAATGAACAGAATTCCTGCTGTACTGAAATTATGGGAACAGAAAATACACTTATCAAATAAACTTTATCAAATCAACTCAACAAAGTTTCTCAGTCAGGGTTGTCCATCCTTACTAGTAGTGAGGCCTACCTGAAGGGTACTTGATTATCTAAAAAAATTACTGATTCTAAGTCTTATCGGTTCATTTCACTTTAAATATGATTAATATCCATAACAGCAAAGAGTGAATATGCACGCACACATTATAACAATCTCTATTCTGAGCAATCAATCCCATTCAAAATTCAATCGCAATACCAATATCATTAATCATTTACATTCAATTCAAATACATTTAAATGTTACTACAAAAAAAGGTTTTTAAAAAGATTTTACAGTTTCATTCAGACAATTATTCTAAAAGACAGTTTCCTCTGATCTAATCAAATCAACAATAAATGATTAGCTATTTACAAATATGGAAGCAGAGCTACAGCTATTAAAGTTCCCAAACAAAATTTAAGGATGCTTTTTCAGTGTGCACTTGAGGTGAGTCACTGTCTATTTTTAGATTATGACTGTATCTATGGGCACTAAAACAACCTGAACCACAAGCTATTTAAAAGCTCCATAATTTTTCCATTGTAGTCATGGAAATACAAAATGTGCCTTTTGAGAAATGTTATTCCTCCAGCAGAGGCTTTAAAAGTTCTAAATGTAACCCTAGAGCTCCTCCTACCTGCAGCTCCTTCAGTGTGTGGACTGGGTGGAAAAGTGGACGCGATGTTTCTCCTCGCACCATTTGAGCATGTACAGTAATACATGCAAAGGAGGTCTGTTAGGCCAACTCAGGTCCAGGGAAAGAAGATGGCCAGGTGACTGCACCCTCTGAACTGCTCTCCCGTCTCCTATACAGCCTAAGCCCTTCCTACGCATCACAGTCACATCTCCTACAGTGTTGGAAGCAAAACTGGACTTCAAAAGCATTGGAGGTCATTCATGTTTTTTTTGTTTTTTTTCCTGATGCCAGGTATGTTTTCATTGAGTCCCTCCTGAAGGCAGCAGGGAAGACACGATAAACATGTACAATACGTGCCTTGGTCTCCTCTGCATGCACAACAGCCAGATCCTCCAGCAGCTACAGTACCTCCAAGAGCTGGACCCTTCAAAAGCCAAGAATCATTCCTCATCAGTCCTCCCTAGCAGTAGATGTGCGTCCACCATGGGAGCGCTGTCAGGAAACAGATGCCTCAGGGTCAGGTGAAGCCAGAGAACAGAATTCTCTCACATGGGGATGACAAGCCAAACACAAGGCCTGGAGAAGCATAACAGAACAGAACCCCTTCCCCTCTTCTAGAACATTCTCTGTTCTCAGTGACCTCACTAATGAACGCTACCTCTCAAGAGAGTTTCTCTGCTTTATATCCGTCTCCATGAATCTGAAACAGCTAGCAGAGCCCTTCAACCCACTAGTTTCTCAGGATTAACAATCCTGAAAGACAAAGGCACTACACAAGATAAACCAAATATGACTACAGAAATGAAAATCATTCCAATAGGAACTTCCCTTGCAGTAAATCCAGATTCAGTGAGTAGTTTCCAGTGTTCCCAGTAATGGCAGTACTAGCATGCGCCTGAGACATATCAGCTTTAAAGTCTTAATGGAAATGAGCTTAATGGCACACCCCAAAACAATTCTCTCCCTTTACCCTTTGGCAACCATTATCTACTGCTTTTTAGACTGAATGAAATGATGCGTTGATTAGCAGTTTGTTACCATGTAATTACCACTTAATAAATGCTTAATGAGCCTCAACCTATTACAATGAGAAAGGACAACTAGCAACTTTACTAGAGGACAAGAGCTTAATGTACTACCGGTAGGATGAGGACAATGGAGGATTCTCTGGCTAAGATGGCTGACAGACAAGCAGGCTGTCAGGCTCAATGGAGACCATCAAAGCAAGATGAGCACCATATTGGGCAAACATTCAGCAAACATGGCTCCCTCTGACTCCAGATCCTCTTCCTCTCCCCTCTCCTCATTCCTCTTTTCATATCGCACATGTTCGCTGTTGACCGTATGGGACAGAACACAGACAAGACAACCCTAGCCAAGAGAAGGAGAATGGCAACAACGACCTATGCGTGCACAAACACACACACACACACACACACACACACACACACACACACACACACACACACACACACACACACACACACACAGACACGCACAGACACACACACACACAGAGAAAGTGATTTAAAAAGGATGGCCTTTTCTCTATATGCATGCATGCATGTGTGTGTGTGTGTGTGTGTGTGTCAGAAAGAGAGGGAAGGTGGAAGAGAGAAAAGCAGAGGCGGAGAGGACTGGTATTTAAAACAGCATGTTGGCTGCCTTCGGATGAAACACAAAGCATATGCGAGTGATTGGGTCTGGGAGTGCAGGGACTTGTGAGGCATTAAGAAAGTAGGTTAGCATCTGAGGCGGGTAGCGGGCAGCGAGCGGAGCAGGGTGGGGAGGGGAGGGGAGGGGTGGGATGGGGAGGGGAGGAGAGGGGCGGGGTAGGGAGGAGGGGCACCTTTGATTTCAAATATGAGTCTTGCGGCAGCTTTAGCAGAGAGGGAAAGGGAGGGAAAGGGCTCGGATTTAGAGAACAGTCTTTGCCACCGGGTCTTTAATTTCATAGAGAAGTCTCACCCTCTCCCTTCCTCGCAGGCTCACTGTAAACACCACTAAGCTCTTCCTGCATGCTCTTTTAATACACACACTAAACTTTCTCTCCACTTCTAGCACTCTCTTCACTCTCTTCTGCAACCTTTTCCCATCCAGAGGACACAAAAAAAGAAACTAGCGGGCTAACATTAAACACACATTCTTTTGACAGGGCAAGTGTGAGTGTGAACTTCAAGAGCTGGACGTGGGAGCGCCCTGCTAAAAGCGCGGCGGTTCTGACCTGAGTGGGGGCTGATGACGGCTGATTAGGATCCCTGCATAATTACACCTCCACACTCTGTGGAGTCATGTTTACACAAGCAGCCAAGGCAGTGGCTCTCCCTGCCTGCAACGCTTCTCCCTTCCTCCTGCTCTTCTCTGCCCTTCTCTGCTCAGCACGTCGGCTCTACACCCTAGACTGGCAGCCGTGAGCTTCTCTCTTAAGAAGACTCAACAACTCCACACACAACAAACAAAAGCCTTCTGCATTAAGACCACAATGATAAGGGCCTGTTTACATCCAAACACTATGGATCCATTAATACTGAACTCGCTGCTCAAGTGGGTTGACGACGACGACGATGATGATGATGACAACTATGATGATGATGATGAGGATGATGATGCATGGGATGGAAGGGTGGTGACTCTTCTGTGTTCCCCTGCATCTCGCCCCCTTCTGCTTTGAGAGGCTTTTTTTTTAAAGAAACTAAAACGTTAGGAGGAGAAATGAATTGAAAAGCCTATTTTCCAAAGCCTTTAAGATGCTAATAAACTAATTCCGTGTGGAGGCTGCTAAAGCTTTCTCAATTTTCACAAGGCTTTGTTCAAATTTGTTTGACATGGGGACTGCGACGACAGAGAGGGGAGGAGGGGAGGAAACGTGTTTAAGGGGAGCGAGAGCAGGAGAAAGAGAGAACGAGCAAACGAACGAGCGAGTAAGCAAGCGGGCGGGTGAGCGAGAAAAACCTTGCGGTTACGGCTCTGTTTAGTAATGCTCGGTACAACACTTTCTGTTTGCTATTGCTCCCTGCCAATATCTCTGAACGCTCTCCAGGCACATCAATGGGCTCAGACAAGCCAGGAAGAGTCATCCTTTGGCTGAGACACGCACTGGTGACTGTGGTTTTTAACTCATGCATTACCTTCCCTCCTTATTGAGATCCTTCACCTGGGAGAGTCTCCGCTGATTAGGATTCTGGGTCTGAACGTCTTTGTGCCTGAGATTCCTCGGCTGGCGGCTGTGTCTTTGCTCACTGAGCTCACAATGTTAACGCAGCCAAACTATGCAATCAAATGGCCTTTGTGTACTTTGTACGTTCAAATGGGAGGAAATTGATTTGCTATACGTGGGTAAATATCAGCTTTGCCAGCGGGAGGGTTCTCGTTAAGACACAATGGCAGCTCTATGGAGCTCCTTTAATTAGTCATCATCATGATGTTTTTGATTAGGAGGAGTTTTTTTCAATGTTTTTAGTGGGAAGCTGATGATGACAATGGCGATGACAGCAAAGATGACGGACGATGAACTCCGACGACCTTTCGGAGATTCTCAATTAAGGCAATCAAGGCTAATTGCGACGCTGAGTGCGATACTTTTCTTTTTTTAAGCAGGCATCACTAGTGTGTTTGCTGTTTGGGTTGTTGGCCCAACTGCAGGGAGTTGCATAACCTGGCCTCATTAAGCACAGCTAATTACAGCTTCATAAAGTTACCCTCAAAGGATCTCTGCTGCAATGAGACAGCAGCGGTGTTTCAAGTCTGCAAGCCTGCAGGTGAGGAAGGACATGAGCGTAATGGAGATCTGTGTGACACTTTGTAGGGGCCCCAAACAAGATTTGTGTGAAGAGGAGGGTGGGGTGGGGGTGTTCCTCTATGGGTCAAGTTGAAAGTCTGCCCCCTGCTGGCAGAGAGAGAGAGAGCGCGGTGTGTTGAAGCTCTGACTGGGTGGATGTGGCAGGTCCACTGGAGTCCCGGCTCCACAGCTTGAGTCAGTCAGAGCAGAGGTGCTGCTTCACGGCCCTTTCCTTTGTGGTCATGGCAGCCTC
>JAODXP020000019.1:38267716-38270216 GCA_027497455.2 Sardinella longiceps | reverse complement strand
ATGCCGTTACCCTCCCTAACAGTCTGAATCATCAGGCCCAGTGTGGTTGGCTGATGGGAAGGTTACTCTCTTTAGTCAAGTGCGAAGTTGCCATGTAAGCCCTGTTAAACCCAATACTGTTCACATCCGCCGGGGGGAAAATAGCATGCGGTCACAGAGACTCTAGCCAGCCAGAGACTCAAGGAATCGTATCCAACAAACGTCTCTGTGTGTGTTGATGGCGGCCACAGACGACAGAGAGCTTTGTGGCAACGGCGCTGTTTCCCGGAAGGGCCGACTGTGGTGAGGGGAGTTAGTGGCTGACAGAAAAGACAGCGGGATGACTTCATTTGGACACCATGGCCATTGGAGGCCACTGCTGCTGCTGGACTGGCCTGTGCTGTTCTGCGCTGGGCTATTGAGCCAGAGAGGAGAGCTCTGTGGCTTTGGGAGTGAGGGAGGACATGGGCCGGACACCATGGGCCAAGACCTCATTAACAATTCCTGGCTCCCCTACGCCCTGTGACTAACTCAACACATCATGCACGCACACGCACACAGACACACACACACACCACATCAGGGAGAGGCAGGCATTCAAACACACAACATTCCAACGTCACAGTTTTCCTGCTGATGAGTAAGAAAGGCAAGCAGCCCTGAGCGCTGAGGGGTGCAGAGCACCCTTAGTGATGGGTAGTGGGTGGGTGCTGTCTCTCTTAGTGATGGGTAGTGGGTGCTGTCTCTCTTAGTGATGGGTAGTGGGTGCTGTCTCTCTTAGTGATGGGTCAGATGGCAAGCAATGCTGGCATCTCTTAGTGATGGGTAGTGGGTGCTGTCTCTCTTACTGTACGTTCAGACCGCAAGCAATGCAGGCAACACGAGAGACGGCAGGTGTTGTGGGCGATGAAACAAGCTGAGCGATGAAAGAGAGTTAAACTTCAGTTAACTTTATGTAATGAGCTATGATGCGGATCGGCAACTACCGATCAGAATATCGATTTCCCGGTGTGACTCCCTTAGAGAAGCAGGATGGAACGTTGGAATGAGAACACACACACACACACACACACACACACACAGGTCCACATGAGACACACAGCAGCAGAGAGCCACGCAGAGAGAGAGAGAGAGAGAGAGAGAGAGAGAGAGAGAGAGAGAGAGAGAGAGAGAGAGAGAGAGAGCGAGAGAGCAGAGAGAGAGAGAGAGAGAGAGAGAGAGAGAGAGAGAGAGAGAGAGAGAGAGAGAGAGAGAGAGGCTCCTTTAAGAGCCCACTCCCACCCCCACCCCCCTCACACCAGCAATCAGAAGAACACCCTGAGACCACAGCACTATTTAGGCTATAGAAATGAAAGTGAAAATTGTGAATTGTGAATTTGCTGCTTGCATACATCAAAGCACACAAGCACACAAACACACACACACACACACATAGAATTCTCATCTCTATCATTACTCACTTTGACCTCTGAAAAAATGACTGATATATAAAGACACAACCATTCATATACCCACTGTGACAAACACAAAACAGGCACACAGGAAATACCCTCAACCACACCCACACACACACGCACGCACGCACGCACGCACGCACACACACAATTCTCATCTTGATGATCATTGCTCTCTTTGACCTTCTTTAAAAGGACTCATAAACACACAACTAAATACACAACCACTGTCACAAACAGGCACACAACACAAACATTCAGATATACCCCCCTATATCTACACACACACACACACACACACACACAGACACGCACAGAGAGAGAGAGAGAGAGAGAGAGAGAGAGAGAGAGAGAGAGAGAGAGAGAGAGAGAGAGAGAGAGAGAGAGAGAGAGAGAGAGAGAGATACATGTGAGAAAGAGAACATGTGAACATGCCACCAGGTTGCACAGGATGAATGCTTATGAGTCATGGTGGGAAGGAGGGAGGAGGGGCGGAGGATGGAGAGGGAGAGAGAGAGAATGTGAGGGGGATGAAAAGACAGACACCTGTGAAGCTCTTCTGTACGTGTGGAGGGTTTTAATATGGCCACCTTCCCTTAAGCACACACACACACACACACACACACACACACACACACACACACACACACACACACACACACACACGGTCTATTGTAATATATGTAGCTGTGTGATAAATGTCTTTGTTGGCGTCACTAGTGAATACAGAGGGATGTGTGATGAGCTCCAGTCAGAGTGTTGGGAGGCAGGCCAGGCGGTGTGGTCATTGTGCTGGACACCAGCTGACCACCAGACGCCTGCCTGCCTCCCTGCAGACCCTGAGTGGGCCTACACACACAGCACATCAGCAGCTGCGCTTAAGGGGGGGGGGTGTGTGTGTGTGTGTGTGTGTGTGTGTGTGTGTGTGTGTGTGTGAGCACACACCTAAACAGCATAGAATCTGGGCCAGAGAGGACCCAAGGTAACAGAGCACACTGCTGAACAGTCAGGCAGATAATGGCAAAAAAAAAAGAAAAAAAAAACTGTACCATCTTCTTGTAGAATCT
>JAODXP020000019.1:38257716-38260216 GCA_027497455.2 Sardinella longiceps | reverse complement strand
ATAAACACACACACAAACACAAACAAACACACACACACAAACACAAACACAAACACACACACAAACACAACACACACACACACACACACACACACACACACACACACACACACACACACACACACACACACACACACACACACACACACACACACCTTACTAACACCAGCAATGATCCCCAAGTCACTGTACAGATAGGCTCCTTTCACCCATCCAGTGTTGCTGTTTCCCCTCTCTGTGCTGTGCAGTGCTGTCTGACTGGGAGAGGCTGGCAGGCTGCACTAGTGTAAAGCTCCAGGGCTAACTGGTAGCAGGCCAATAAAGCCATTAGCGCTCAGCACTGACACCTCTAATGACAGCGGCATCATGCCTTAGCAGATGGAGCTCCCACACAGGAGGAGGAGAGAGGAGAGGAGAGGAGAAGAGGAGGAGGAGGAGGAAGAGGAGGAGGTGGAGGAAGAGTCTGGCACCCCCAAAACACTGAAGGATGGGGTGTCGGAGCGGAGTGGCTTTAATCAGTGCCTGATTGTGGCCCCACACTTCCTCTCTGTTAGAGGCCATACTGGAAGCACCCAAGGGCCAGGGAGCGCCTAGAAAAACCTTCCACCCGTCAGCAATGAGCACATCTTTACCTTCACACTGCCATTCACCTCACTGACAGGGGACGCATCTTTCAACTTGTGCACAGCGACTGTGTGTGTGTGTTCTCAGTACAAGTGAGATGTATGCGTTCCCAGAAGTGATGTAAATCTGATTGAATGGGCCAATCTAGTGCTTGCTGATGAGCCAATGGGCCATTATGTGGTGCTGGTGACTCATCTGTGTGTGAGTAAGTGAAGGCTGCCCCCCACTCTCTCTCTCTCACACACACACACACACACACACACACACACACACACACACACACACACACACACACACACACACACACACTCCAAGGCTCTTATCTGCTCTGCTCTGCTGAATGATGGGAGGAAAAGATGGTTTGTCATGCTGATGCTGAGCCCCCTTCTCCCCTTTCTACACATAGAGAACAAATGGACTTCACAGTCACACACACACACACACACACACACACACACACACACACACACACACACACACACACACACACACACACTGACCCCACTAGATGGTGCCTTAGTGTGGTGCTCCAAAGCAGCCTTAAATGAGAGACAAAATGGCAAAAGATGATTCGTATGACTGCTACAGTGAGTTGTACACTATCAGAAACATTTAGCTCCTTATTCTATCAACAAGAATAAAATAATTATTTATAAGAATATAAAACAGTAATATGCATAAATGCATACATAATCTCAGAGAAAGAAACATTTTACAGGGGGAGTTTATGCAGGGGAGTTCATGATGCTGCCTGTGTGAGAGCAATAAAACCAGAAAAAAATGAAAACATAGCAGCCTATAAGTATGATGACCCTAACAGAGACCTACACACACCCACACACACACACACGCACACGCAGGTAGGAGAGGCAGGGGAACACTGGGCTCTGGGAATAAGCAGCCACTGACCCTGGATCAGATACATTTCTACTTTTCTTCTCTCTGCTTTTTAAGGCAGAGAAGAGCGAGAGAGGGAGAGAGAGAAAAAAAAGTGTGAGGCTAGTTCTCTCTTCACTCTCTATTTCTCGCTCACTTGCTTTTTAAAATAGACCCCCAGGGGCCAGCAGTTTCAGATTATTTCCCAGGATGCACTGCTGGGTTCAGTGCCACTCCTGCGTTTGCCAGATGAAAAGCCATTACGAGCCTTCACAAGGAGAGAGGAGAAAAATCTCAAAGCCCCGTCGGTGTGCAGAGGGAAAAAAAAAGCATGTATATGTATGGGGCCGAGGCACGTTCTCCCCTTTTGCACACCGCCAATTCCATTACGCAAGCTATTCAAGTGCACCACTATTTTCTCCACAGACGTGTTTGAATAAGTGTGTGTGTGTGTGTGTGTGTGTGTGTGTGTGTGTGTGTGTGTTCATATGTCCTCATATCCATCCACAATCATCCTTTTGTCCCATCCAGAAGCCTTTAAGGGCTAAATTGGTGTCAGCAGGGTGGCAAGATGTTAGCATAAACCGTGGGAAGATAAACTAGTGCCGGAAGTTTCCGCCTAAAGAGCGGGAGCCGGGAGCCGACTGCCAGAAGGTATCCGAGCGATCGTGTCACCTGGATTAACCCTTCCCACAATGCAGCACTTCCAAGGGCCTTTATTAAACAGGGCTCATTAAAGCGAGGGCCAGGGGGGGACATGACAGGCCACTTCCTTACTTAAGTCTCCAGGCGTTTGGCACCAGCATGGCACAGGCAGATTTCTCCAGCTCATGTGACATTTGCTCACACACACACACACACACACACACACACACACACACACACACACACACACCAATCCCCAACCCTCGTGCTCAAATGAAGATGTATTGCAGACTTCAGCGAGCGGAGGCGAGGATATTTGTCTCTCTCTCCTCACTCTCTCTCACTCTCTCCCTCC
>JAODXP020000019.1:38225216-38252716 GCA_027497455.2 Sardinella longiceps | reverse complement strand
CCTCAAAATCCACCGGAAATATCTGATGCACATCAAGCCCCCAGAAATGACTTTGATTTCTAACCAATTCAAGTCCATTACCAACCACTTGGGCTGAGGTTAATAATACCGTTAAAGGTTTATAGTAATGCTAAAAACAATACTTTTCTTTCCTTCGAAACTGTTTACCATCGGTAGACAAAGGTAACTAAAGCAATATCTATGGTCATTTAATTGTACAGTAACGTTCACAAAGTCAATGTCTACATGGTGTCAAAACAATGTGCTTCTGTAATGCTTTACAGTAGAAATAAATTGTATAATTTTCTACGTTTTGATGTCAGCAGGACTGAGTATGGAACTATCCCAGCAAGGTTGTATATATTCCTTCAGCTGTATCTGATGCTCAGTGTGCAGTGGGGGTCGGCCTTCACACACTGCTGAGGGCATCATGAAGCGGCAGTGGCAGACTACTGTCACTATGGCAATAACAGCATCAGCACCAGACAACAAAGAAACACAAACAAAGAGACAGACAGAAATACAATGCGCGCACACACACACACGCACACACACACACACACAGAAAAACCAAAGCTGTTTCTATAGCCTCCATGAGTCCCTCAGGCTTTGAAGAGGGAAGCCGCAGTAAAGTCAGTGACATTTGCAACGTAGCAGAATATGAGAGAGAGAAAGAGAGAGAGAGCGAGTCACAGACACACAGGCACATAGACACACAGCATACGGGTGGGTGTGGATACGTCTGCCTCATCACAACTGACTATGCACACTGGGGCTTACAAACACTCTGTGTGTGTGTGTGTGTGTGTGTGTGTGTGTGTGTGTGTGTGTGTGTGTGTGTGTGTGTGTGTGTGTGTGTGTACACAGTATGTGTGTGAGCCTCGTAGAAAGTTTCTGTAACTATACCAAAAATGTGCGTGTGTGTGTGTGTGTGTGTGTGTGTGTGTGTGTGTGTGTGTGTGTGTGTGTGTGTGTGTGTGTGTGTGCGTGAAAATGTGTGCTTCCACATAAAGTTGGCCGGGTGTGGGCATATTTGGGTGTCTCCACAGCCCTCTACAGTAATATTATATTAATCAAAGAGGACATTACAGCATCTCACTTACTGCCCACACTCTCCCACTGCAGCCCAGCAGATTGTTTAATCACTCTACACAAGCCCAGCTATCACATCACACTCTTCTGAGACACACACACACACACACACACACACACACACACACACTCACACACTCTCTCTCTCTCTCTCTCTCTCTCTCTCTCTCACACACACACACACACACGTACAGAATGAGAAATGTAAGAGAAGGAGGAGAGACAAAAGAGACAGACAGACAGACAAACAGATTCTGTTCAATGTCACAGTAAGACTCACTAGGAACAGTAAAGCTGGTTTTCAGCCCCAAACCCAACATATAGTAGCTACTTCTTCCTCTCAGGAATATACTGTAGGTAGACAGCATCAAAGCAAAACCACAAACACATTTACTGTACCAACACCCCCAACATGTACACAAACAGTGTTTGTCCTTGTTGCCTGTGCCTCAGACACACACACACACACACACACACACACACATTTGAGGGGGGGGTATGTCTATATGTGAGTGCACATTGTGTGTGCATATACAGTATGTGTGCGTGTACACGTGTGCGTGTCAGAGGGTGCTGATTTTATTTGCCACAGCATCTAATAAAAAGTGTCCATCTAGTTGCTCAGAAGGTTTGTTATTGTACTCTCTGTGTGTGTGTGTGTGTGTGTGTGTGTGTGTGTGTGTGTGTGTGTGTGTGTGTGTGTGTGTGTGTGTGGTGTGTGATTCCCTTCTGCTGTCAGCTACAATATCTTCTCTCATATTTCACCCTCACGCCCACTCTTGTCCTCAGCCAACGTGCACACATGCACACTCACTCACGCACTCACTCGCAGTCATGCGCACACACACACACACACACACACACACACACACACGCACGCACGTACTGTGCGCCTAAGCCACAGTACAAGAGCCATCTCACAGAATACATAAAAAGACGAGTCCATGGGTGAATATTAAATGTTATACACACACACTTGCACACAAACACAAACACACACTCTCTCTCCCTCTCCCTCTCTCCCTCTCTCCCCCTCTCTCTCTCTCCCTCTCATCTTTGGGCATCCCTTTGCTCCTTTACCCTGAGCTTTACCCCATAGGCTGGACCCAGAGCAGGTTTGATTGCAAATGGGAAAGAGTAGCCTGTGAGATGGTAAGGAAGGAACAGAAAGAGACAGAGAGAGAAAGAAAGAGAGCATGAGAGAAACAAAAAAAGAGAGCGCACATATAGAATGGAGAAAGGGATCCAGGGAGCAAGGGAGAGATTCACGGAGGTGGGGGTGTTTGGGGGGTTGGATGGACGAGCTGCATGATCAGCATGTTCTAACGACACACACACACACACACACACACACCCCTCACACACTCCTCCGGCGTGTCAGCACTCTGAGAGAAGCCTCTTAAATCCGTGGCCTGCGACGCTCCTCATTACCAGGCACTGACCCACATCATTTAACATGAGGAGCATCAACAAGGCTTCACTAGCAGCCTGCAGCCCCAATCCTCTCATGGCCAATCCCACCTGCAACACACACACACACACACACACACACACACACACACACACACACACACACACACACACACACACACACACACACAGGGGCTGAGGACAGATTACCATGATTTGGGGCCACTCATGTTCCTCCAGCTAATTCATTGGGCTGGTTTCCATGTGCCCACCAAGAAAGGATTAGTATGAGCTAAAGCAGAATCAGTAGTTGAGTAGAGCAGTGAAAATAGCACTGATGCAGGATCAGTATCAGCTACAAGAGAATCAGTAGTAGCTAGTTAAGTCAAGTAGACTAGAGTAGTGGATTTGAAAGTTAAGTCTGGATGAGAAAGCTAATGTTTGGCTGGGTGCTGGAGAGACAGACAGAGAGCACTAGGCCAGTATTTACAGTGGTACTGATGTGACCAAGGACAGAACAAGCAAATAAAGCCCTTTCTGTGATCCACTGCTCACTGTAATATTTATTGAGGGATTTCATCTATGATTAACTGCTGTTACTGTTGTATTTTATGCTTGCAACATTATTTCTCACTTACAAAACCCTGGAGTACCATCAGTCGGATGAGACGGAGAGAAGCGTCAGTTCAACGCCATTAATAGCAGCATTAATGCGAGAGCTGAGGCAGCCATAAATATGAAGCTAAAGCAAGATGTCTGAGAGAAGAGAGAGCGAGATAGAGAGAGAGAGAGAGAGAGAGAGAGAGGTGATGTGGCGTTTAGGGTCCTGCTCAGTGTCCTAGAATACAAGACAGGAGGGGTGGAAGTGGTGTTTAAACAGCTGCATGTACAGGCCGTGCACATCCAGAGAGCTGATGGATATTTGAATATGGCCGAGGCCTGGATTAGAGCTGTCAGCCCAGGGCCTACAGGATACAGGGAGGCGTCTGCTGCCAAAAACCACAGAGGAACACGGAGGAGAAATGAAGGACTTCAGCCACCGCCGCCGCCGCCACCACTGACTCCAACCTTCGCCTGAACCAGCAGGGCCCTGGCATCACTGGACACACACACTGGGCTTGTCCTCAGAGTGCTGCCTGAGAATGTTACAACCACACACACACACACACACACACACACACACACACACACACACACACACACACCCTTACCTACTGTATGGACTATGAGTTCGGACTCTATATAGCCATAAGCAATGTAAACAAGCGCAGTGAGTGCTGAAGACGGCTCATCTGGGAGTGTATATTGACGCAGAGCGTATACGGCCCTCTCTGTTCCCGGCCTCTCCTACAGTACTTGTCTGGGAGAAATGTCAGTCTCAGTTCAAGAGAAAGCCGCGTCCTGGAAGATGTCCACTGCAAGCAAATGATTCTTTTTTACGGCATGGCTCCCAGCCTCGAAGACGCCAAGCGCCGGATCTTTCCATTTGACAAAAGTGGAACAACAACCATCAACGACGTGGGATGCTGACAAATATTTGTGGAAAGTCCCCCTCCCTCCATAAAAAGTAAGCTTAAGAGAGAGAGAGAGAGAGAGAGAGAGAGAGAGAGAGAGAGAGAGAGAGAGAGAGAGAGAGAGAGAGAGAGAGAGAGAGGTCATCCCTCATTTGAGCTGATATATGGGGGGAAAGGAAAAGAGCAACAGTCATCTCCTCCCTCTCAATCTGTGGTCCTCAGGAGTGAGAGTACTATGAGAGCTAAGAGCACTGCAGAGGGGGAATGTGTGTGTGTGTGTGTGTGTGTGTGTGTGTGTGTGTGTGTGTGTGTGTGTGTGTGTGTGTGTGTGTGTGTGTGTGTGTGTGTGTGTGTGTGTGTGTGTGTGTGTGTGTGTGTGTGTGTGTGTGTGTGTGTGTGTTTGGGTGGGGTATGAGGGAAAACAATGAATATATTTATGGGAGACACAGAAGGAAGCGAAGCTGACATTCTTTCATGTACCATTTGATCAATGTGCTTGATCAGAGCTGGCCTGCAGACGATTTCTAAAGCTAAATTCTTGTTTGATTGATTTATTGCTATGCTAGCATCAAAAGCAATTTTATAGCCAAAACCGTTACATTACATTTTTTAAAACACAATCAAACAAAATGATAATTTAAATTCAACATTAAAAATGTTAAACCCTTTGAAGGAAGGACCTTAGAAAATAGGTTATTAACATCAGAATCTTTAGAAAACTCCTGCTGTTTAATCCTCCGAGCAGAACAACATATTAAATTGTGCTTGTTTACAGGCCTACTACAAAAATGACATGGTGGAAGTTCACCTCCAGCAAAAATCATGTGTTAATCTGGAATGAGCAATTCAAAGCCGTGCTAGAGGGCCACATACTGCGTGCAGTAGGGTGGGATGACACTAACTCTATAGGACTTCCATGGGTCTTTCATTACTGTAAGAGCACATAATAAGAATCAGAGTTGTTCTCCACAATACTTCTCAAGTCTCATGTCTCACGTAGAGGCTTGCAGAATCAGGCTGGTATTGACTACGAGGGCTGTGTCCATAGTTATTTGCTGTCTCACTGTTTTCTACCAAGTTACCTGTCATAGAAGATATCAAGACAAAAACAACATTGTTAGCAAGATAGCTAATTAGGACAGCGTTTTTTTATGTCCTTAATTTTTTAGTCGTCATTGCCAAGATCCACAGATTCTCTACAGTGTTGGACACTGAGGGCAGCATGAAGGATACATCTATGCTATGCTTCCTTCAATACCAGACAAAACAAAGGGTCAACTGGGACACTCCTGCCTACCACCAGACGCTTCCTTCCAATGCAGCATTTTTTCCCTTTTGGAAAAGCCTAGGACTGATCTTCACTCTTTTCCTCTTTAATGTGCCTGTGCTCCCTGAATATCTCAGTATGTCTGTGGATCACACACACACACACACACACACAGGCCCATTAGCGGGCTGCAGGTGAGAGAGTGGGCTGAGGGAGTGGAATCCTGTGTGAAGGAGAAACAGCCTGCTGGGCCTCATCACATCATCAGCTACCAGCCCAGCGCTGACAAAACCACTCACACTTAGAGCTGATGGAACTATCACACACACACACACACACACACACACACACACACACACACACACACACACACACACACACACACACACACACAGGATCATCAGGGACATTACACCTCCAAATAACCCTGTCATTTGGTCATTCCCCTGAATGAGTGTCTTGCCTCAAAGTTCTATCTGCTGCGGCTCACGCCCCATAGAAATGGCTTTCTCTTCCTCACTCACTAATGATGTCATTTGATGGGAGAGTGGACGGCTCCAGGTATGTGTGTACTGTATGTGTGCAGGTGAGAGAGTACGGCTCACGATATGTGTGTTTGAGTGTGTGAGTTTGCGTGTGAGAGAGTACGGCTCAAGATATGTGTGCTTGAGTGTGTGTTTGCGTGTGAGAGAGTACGGCTCAAGATATGTGTGTGTGTGTGCGTGTTTGCATGTGAGAGAGTACGGCTCAAGCATAGGCGTGCTCGAGCGCATGCATGCGTGCGAGCGAGTACAGATCAAGACATATGTGTGTATGTATGCGCATGTGTACGTCTCTCAGTAAGGCATGTCAACAGCAGCAGTAGTTGTAGCACTCTGATGAATAAAAGCAGCTATATGTAACACCTGGCTAGCCAGTGTTTTCTCAATAGCTGCACAGCATTATTTAGACTCAAAAATGAAGGCCAGTATGCCAACATAACACAAACCCAGAGTAATACTACAGAAGCTGAAGCTGTAGTTGTAGTGTGATGTGTCTGGGACTGTGACTTTAAACAGGTTTCATTAGCTGTGTTTTAGTTTAGCGTTGTAGTGTCTTGTGTCTGGGAGTGTGACTTTAAACAGGGGTATTATCTGGTCTATTGGCTGAGGAGCTGGGCTTATTAGAATCAATCAGCTGCTAGGAGACAATGGTTGGACTTTTCCTGTCTGAAGCCAGACTTGCACATCTCTCAATGGCCATGTGATAAACCTGTGATGGAACCTTCCAGTAGTTGAAAATTCAGTTCACTTCAGCACCCATTCCACACCTCTATCCACATACTGTATCCATCACAAGACTGAAGGGGCTCTGAGGACAGCCTATGGAATCCATAAGTAAACGTCACCCTATATGTCCCCAGCATGACCTCTGCTAAAGGCTCAGTTATCACAACAGTCTGCTCACCTTCACTTCCCTATGCTGCTAGTCTCCTCTTCCAAACCAAGGGATGGACCCACCACAGGGCCCACAGCTCTCTCTCTCTCTCTCTCTCACACACACACACACACACACACACACACACACACACACAGTTGGAATAGACAGGGGGTAGATTAGGCTGGCAGGGCTGTGAGACAGTGCATGCTAAAGCAGAGTTAGTGACTGGCTGGTATGTGGAGACCCTGTGGAGGTAATCTCTCCATCAGATTCCACAACAGCTCCAATGTAGCACGCTCACACGCTCACACACACACACACACACACACACACACACACACACACACACACACACACAGTCCCGGCCCAGCCCAGTCTGAAGAGGCGTTGGTGATGACCGCAGCAGATTATCTCCGGTACCTTATTGGGTTCTGACAGCAGCGGATGGCTCAGACACACCGCATCGCCGGGGGCTTTATGAAAGTGAGATCACAGACAACGGCTAGAGCTGCCGCCGCGGGATTCTCATGAAATCACTCGCACACACTCGCATATGCACACATACCCACACAGACACACATACAAAACACCTACACATCTCACACACACACACACACACAAACACATACACACACACACACACACACAATCTGTGAGCACATCCACTCACACGCTCTCTCCTGGCTGTAAATGCCATAAAAGAATCTCTATAAATCTGATAAGGGGGGTTGAGGTGCGGAACAGGGCTTGGGGTTCGCCAGCGGTTCTCGGCGCAAACCATCAGGTTATGTCCTCTGGTGGGCGCGGAGCTGAGGGGGATAATGCGATAGCCACCGACCACTTCGCCCAATAAATCCACAAGTCATAAAAGCAGCGCCATCAGCGGGGCCCGGGCGCTTGTATCTGAGCCGCATAGTAAAACCCAATATTGTGTTAACACCGGCAGCCCCGGGCCCCGCCATGCATACGGCCATACGCGCATACGCAGCCCCAGCCACAGCCATAAATCAATACATTAGAGCCGGGAAATATGAATAAAATAAAAACCAGAGGTGTGTGTGTATGTGTGTGTGAGAAAGAAAGAGAGAAAAAATTTGGGGGAGGAGAAAGGGGGGTGGGAGTTTTCTCAAGAGGCAAGCTGAACTCTTTCATCTCTGCTCACGCCGCCCTCTTCAAAAGAGGGAAAAAAAGATGGCTGCTTTTCCAGGTCGTCCACCTCTGCGTCCTGTGAGAGGGCTGGGAGAGAGAGAGAGAGAGAGCGGGGCGGCCCCCAGACGTCCCCTGACCCAGCGGGCCCAGCCGCTCCTCCGCCACATCAAATGGCAGCCGGGCCACGAGCTGGCCGACAGCCAGACGCCACGGAGCACAGAGAGCAGAGCCCAGCACAGCACAGCACAGAGCAGAGCAGAGCAGGGGGAATATCTCACCTCTCTAAATGCAGCAGTCATTAATGCTGCTCACACACACACACACACACACACACACACTAGCGTCTAGCGTGCGTGTCCACTCCACTCCACCCAGTCAGCCCCACAGAGAGAGAGCCGTGGCAGAGAGGCTGGAGCCCCTGGGAGGTGGACTGGGGTCAGGCAGTTCTGATGATGTCACTCCCTCAGGTGTCACACAAGGTCATAGGGTCAAGGGGTCGCAGGAACAGCTTCCTCTACTTCGAGGTCTTACATGTCCTCTTTAGAAAAATCTGTGTCAATTAAGGAAATCAAATACATCCTAGTAAAAGTCTCTTTTCCTAATGGAGGAGTCTTGTGTACAGCATGAGCATCAAGCCCATACAGACTCTGTAAGCAAGCTTGAGACAAGGGTGCCAAAGACATCCAAAGATAGGAGATGTGCTGCTGCTGCATGTTATTGCCCCACCAAGGAGATTATGTTTTCACCAGCGCCCGTCGCTCGCTTGCTCGGCCAGTCTGTTTGTGTGTCCAAAATAACTCCGGATTTGGATGAAATTTTGTGTACCGGGACAAGGAACAGATGATTAAATTTTGGTGCCGATCGGTGAACCTGAACCCCATCTGGAATTGATATTGCATCAGTGACCATGTTGCATTTGCTAGCTGAGTGACTGAGATGGAAGACTAAAGCCCACTGTAAACCGGTTCCGACAGCATTTCAGAACACTTTTTTGGCATTCGACTTTTTCGCAACGAACCTAGTACAGTAGCATGTGGAATCAACAATGGATGTCAATGAACGGCTCTGTTAAGGGTAGATGTGTCGAGGCAGGTAGAGCAAAGATGGAACTCTCAGGAAGGTTAGATGAAGATGGGATTTTTTTTTATTGCTCTCCCAAATGAAGGCCAAAAGGCAAAATATATCAATAAAGATAATAAGAAAAAAACTAATAAATAAAATATTTAAAAAAATATATACTTTTCAAAATAGAAAACAAATTGACATATTAGTCAGCAAATCAAAAGAGCTACATTGTTTAGACAAATAAAATAATGACCAACAAAGTAGTCAAGTCAGGAGAACAAACAGACCCATGTCTGCTCACAGACTGCTCTCCCTGGCATCTGAGCCATAGGGCTTCAGTAAGGCCTGAGCTAGCCCCGAGAATTGGACCATACCAATATTCAATAAACACAGGGGAAACTCAGGTAAGCTAACAATAAGTGTGCCTAAACAGCCAAGAAAACATTTTCCAACCAACTGGATACATACATAATGTTAATAATAACATGATGCTCTAGTGGGCATAACCCACATACTTTTTAGCAGCCTAAAAATAATTAGTTTCTAATCACGGGTTCACTTCCTGTGAACCTGGAATCTGTAGCCTACTTAAACTCGTAATTCAACTCCGCGATTCTTTTACACAAACATTTGACAAACCACTGAATGGAGGTGAGGAACTTATGCAACCTTTAAACCTTTTAACGGCTGTATGATTTTAAAATAAAAAGGTTAAATGACAACATGTTTGATGAGTGGTTATTTTAACATAATAGTGAGAAGAAAATGTATGATTTTAAACTGTTAGAAATAGACATGAATCATACAAGAGAACAGTTGCTCATAAACTCAGTCTCTGAAGGTAAGCAGCGCATCGCTGCGGTGATGCGCCCCGTCACAGGCTCCGACAAAATAGACTTGCATCTTAATTCACAATCGACGGTGGCAGAGTTTGGCGCTGGTGTGGAAAAGAATATTGGTAGCGGAGTGCAGAGCACTCACAATTCTGAGCTCACAATTTCACTTCCAGCACAAGCCCATCATTCTCACCTGGCCTGAGGTGCGTTCAAATTCGCCTAACATAGGCCAACAGTTTTTGGCTAACGTTGGCGAACGGTCTGAGGAGGCAGTGCGCCGCAAACAGTCCTGTATGCTGGATAGAAATTTTGTGGGCCCTGATTGGAAATACATCCAGAAGGGCATTGAATTTTATCAGCGTGCCTCACAGCAACTTTGTCTCACATTAATAGCCTCCTGCGAGTAATTTCTACTCAGTTTGCCATTTTCGTTTACAGTTTACAAACTAACTTTTTAGAACATTACACAAAAATCGTTCAAATTCCAATGTTAAATGCGAACATGTTTGCAACAAACGTTTGTGTATGTTAGATGAATCTGAACGCATGCCTGGTAAAGCGGTTAGCATCCTCCAGAATCCTCAACCCTGCCTGCCGGCCCTCGCCCTTCATCACCCCAGCAGCACCAGAGCTGTGAAGGCTGCAGCACACTAGACTGGAGGCCCCACATGAAAGCACCCCCTGACTGAGCACCCAGCTCTCTCCTCTCCTCTTCTCTCCTCTCTCTCTCCTCCTCTCCTCTCTCTTCTCCTCTCCTCTCTTCCCAGCCCAGCAGCACTAATGGAGATCTAATGCCCACAGCAAAGAGAGCCTTGATGAAGCACATCCTTATTAATTCTCCCTTAATCCAATACTCCAACCCTCATCCATCATTTCCTTCCAGCTCTCGCTCTCTCTCTCTCCCTCTCTCTCTCTCTCTCTCTCTCTCTCGCTCTCTCTCTCTCTCTCTCTCTCTCTCTCTCTCTCCCTCTCTCTCTCTCTCTCCCTCTCGCTCTCTCTCTCACTCTCTCCTCTCCTTTCCTTCTCTGTTTGACTTTGTGTCTTTTCACTCGCTTGAAGTCAAAGCCAGTGATTTATGGAGCGAAGGGAGGTCGGACTCCCATTTAAGACACTGTCTTGGTTTGTTGTGCACGTAATACAGCATGCAGACATTCCTGTTTTATGGACGATGTTTCATGTGAAGGCAAGCGTGCCGGGCCCATGGCAGGCTTCTCTATGGGAGCTCCAAAGACAACCATCACACACATGCACGCACACACAGAGATACACATACCCACACACACAGGCGCTAGTGAGCATCCAAAAAACACACACACACACACACACACACACACACACACATACACGCACACACAGAGATACACATACCCACACACACAGGCGCTAGTGAGCATCCAAAAAACACACACACACACACACACACACACACGCATGTCAGCATCCAAAAACACACACACACACACACACACACACACACACACACACACACACAGCAGAGAGGGAATGGGACAATCCGATCTTTACACATCCATCTTCTCTGCAGGAAACAGCCCAGTCATAGAATGGGAGAGGAGACAAAGGCTTGAGAAAGAGAGAGAGAGAGAGAGAGAGAGAGAGAGAGAGAGAGAGAGAGAGAGAGAGAGAGAGAGCGCGAGTCGGAGAGCGGAGAGGCGGGGGGGTGAAGAAGAAGACGGTGTGAACGAGACAAAAGAAGAGAAAGGCAGAAAAACACTAAGGCAGCACTTTCCTCCACAATACTTGCAGATAGAATTACATGGGCACGGGTACAGTACATCGAGCAGCTAAACGATTTAGCCAATCATGTGCTGTGTTATTGGATTTGTGCTGTTTAAGTGGCGAGGCCTGCGGCAGTGGCAGGATGTGGCCACCGAGGCCCACCCTCTAATCCATAGCTCAGAGCAGACCACCCCCGGCCCTAATAGACTCAACAGCACACACCACTATTGATCTCAGGGCACGCCACGCCACAACTCTCATGTCCCCCTCACACACACACACACACACACACACACACGCACACGCACGCACACGCACGCACACACGCACACGACGCACGACACGACACGCACACAACACACACACACACACACACACACACACACACACACACACAACTACACAAAAAGTCCACACATCCACAGGCACTCACAAACTTTCATGTGCCATACACACACACACACCTACAGACACAAAGCTAGAGACAAACACAGATCCTCTTGCGATGCTTTGTGAGGCCCAATTAGCCATGTTGTGGCCTAGGTGAGAGGGAGAAAGGGAGAGTGACAGGTGGAGCTGCCACCTCAGCTGACTCATTAGGAGGCCAGAGCAGAGCAGAGTCACAGGACACAGGAGGAGCACATGAGGAGGAGGAGGAGGAAGAGGAGGAGGATGAGGAGGAAGAAGAACACCCTTAAGGGCACAGGACACGGGACCTCAGGACAACATCCCAAATGGGTTAGTCCACAGGCACCTCTCTCTATCGCTCTCTCGCCCTCCATCACTTAGAAAGAGAGAGAGAGAGAAGGAAGTGTGGATACCTTATTGTCAAGGGGGATCAGAGATCGGTTGATTAAGTCTGGGACTCTGGGAAGGAGGGAAATTGGTCTCACCCCGCTTATTTTCCTTCTATGATTAGGTAATGTCTGTGTGAGAGGGGCAGAGAGAGAGAGAGAGAGAGAGAGAGAGAGAGAGAGAGAGAGAGAGAGAGAGAGAGAGAGAGGGGGGGGGGGGGGGATCTGTGTGTGCGTGTCCCATACCTGTCGTTGATGCTCCAGTTGAGGCAGAGATTGAGCGAGCTGAGGTTGCAGCACTTCCTCACCACCTCCATGACGGTCTCGTTGTTGAGCTCAGAGATGTGTCGCAGGTCCAGACTCGTCAGGTTCCTCAGCTGCAACACCAGCAAAACAAAACAACACAATACGTCACTCAGCAGGATGCACACAAACACAAACACAACCACGGCAAAGCACAGAGACACACAAACACAAAGATCCATATGACCCAGTCTATTGAGGCGGAATAAAAGTTGTGGCAGATTCCATCACAAAGCAGCAGTGTGTGTTGACCCCTGGTGCTGTGTGTGTGTTTGGAGTGTTTGGAGCGGGGTGGGATGGGATGGTGCAGGATGGGGCAGAACAGAGAAGAGACTGGGGCTCAAGACTGCAGATGCTGCTCATCTCTCGGTGGGTTCCGACTCAGCTAGTGCCCCCCCCCTCCCCTATCCCCTCTCCCCTCTCCTACGGGCCTGCTTTAAGAGAGCAATCTGTCTAATCACAGCACCGCACCAGCACTTAAAACAGCCATACAGGCCAGCACAGTGCCACTGCAAAACAGCAAATTACATTTGCAGACTAAGGCCCAGAGTCATTAGAGAAGCAAGTGTGTGTGTGTGTGTGTGTGTGTGTGTGTGTGTGTGTGTGTGTGTTTATGTTTTCATAGCTCTCATTTGCCATTGCCTTGCTTGGGCTGAAACAATAATAACTGTGAGGAAGAAAGCAAGAGGCTAAAAGAAAACATTTTTAGGGGACGGTTTTATGATCACTCGCTTCCGTTCCTAATACTCTTCCGCCATCTCACCGCCGGAGCTCCAATTCCCCAACACTGCATCAATTTCATCACACAAATAGGTGGAATAATGAATTGCTGGGTTGGTTGTTTTGGGTTGTGCAGGCCCTGAGCAGCAGAGCTAAGCATAGTAATATAGACTTACAGATGCACAGTGTTAGAGACCTATACACTGTATGCATGAATATCTGCACTTGTGTGTCTGTGTGTCTGTCTGTGTGTCTGTGTGTGTATCCACCATCTACTTGGGAGCCATTCTATGAGCTATTGCAAGACATAAACATCATATGCTTCTGTCTTTCTTTGCCTCTATATGTGTGTGTGTGTGTGTGTGTGTGTGTGTGTGTGTGTGTGTGTGTGTGTGTGTGTGTGTGTGTGTGTGTGTGTGTGTGTGCGCAAGTGTGAAAGAGGGAGAGGAAAATTGTATGATAAAGAAAGAAAGAAAGAAAGAAAGAAAGAAACGAAAAAAGAAAAGGAAAGAAAAAAGAGAAGGGAGAGAAAAGGCATCAACTACCAGGGATTAACCTGTACACTGTCAAACGGCAACATTTGATACAACTGTCTGAGGATTCATTTTGGTTGCGTCTTTCACATGCAGGTGCATTTTAGGACTAATTATGTCTAATTGTGTATACTGTGTGTGTGTGTGTGTGTGTGTGTGTGTGTGTGTGTGTGTGTGTGTGTGTGTGTGTGTGTGGTATGTAAAGGGTCCTGTCCAGGTGCAAATTAATAATTATTCATGCCATTGCTGAGGATGTCTTCCCCCCTGCAAGTCCAAAAAAACAAAGAAACAAAAGATATCCCTTCCATTAAATACTGCAGCAAATAAAATTTCCTCGATAAATAAAGAAAAAACATATCGAGCAATATCAGGATTCAAGTTAGACAAGCACTAGGACATACATTTTAATGTGCAGGTGTTTTTATGTTAAAATATGCATATTTATGCTCTATTGTGGCAATAAAGGTTTTGTAAAGGTCAGAGCGAGACTAGGCTCCAGGAGATCAATAGGCCTGAAGAGGACGTTTGAAAAGTGGGATTGCGGCGCTAAGTGACACCCATATTCAACATGATTTCAGGGAGCAGAGGGGAGTACAAATGAGAGAGAGGAGATTCCAGCAGAGAGGGCTAGCCGTGAGCACACTTCAGATTCAGATACACACGTGCATGGATGTACAAGCACGCGCACACACACACACACTCTCACACACACACACACACACACACACACACACACACACACACACACACACACACAGTGTTGTAGCTTACATGTTTCTAAATTAGCCTGGGCTTTGATCTGTACACCTTCCTCCCCTGTGTGTGTGTGTGTGTGTGTGTGTGTGTGTGTGTGTGTGTGTGTGTGTGTGTGTGTTACTAATTTGGGTGCGTTTCCAGAGAGAGTGTGGGGTAGCGAGGTAGAGAGCAGAAAGAGTGTGGTACATGGTGAGTACATGGTAGTGTCTTAATGTCTGTCAACTGCTTTGCTACACCCGGATATAAATTGATAGAAATATGCACTTGTACACACACACACACACACACACACACACACACACATTGCATTGTTATACAAAGAGAAGCCAGAGACATGGTATGACATATAAATAATGACTTTTGGGCATGTGTTTGGAGAGAAGGGGGGTGTGATATTGAAGGGCCTTGGCAGTGGAGTGGCCATGCAGGCCTGCGTGTGTTAGAGGCTCCAGGCTGCCCCAGTGGCCACCTCTGCTCTGAGCCACTCAATTATTCATGCCAGCACCAGGGCAGCTACTCTGTTTGCAAAACAAAGAGGCACACAGCCAAGCAGCATCACCTGGCCTACAGAACACACACTCTCTCTACTCTCCATCACACACACTCTCTCTACTCTCTATCACACACACTCTCTACTCCCTACCACACACACTCTCTACTCCCTACCACACACTCTCTCTACTCCCTACCCTGCACTGGGGACCTGGGGACTCCTTGGCCTTCCCCCTGTGTGTGTGTGTGTGTGTGTGTGTGTGTGTGTGTGTGTGTGTGTGTGTGTGTGTGTGTGTGTGTGTGTGTGTGTGTGTGTGTGTGTGTGTGTAGGAGTGTAACTTTAATTGGAGCCTTCATGATGTTCACAGTTTCATCATTTTTGATACTTCAGAATTACCCAAAATATGATTCGATAAGACTTAATATGCAATTTTTTTTTTTTTTACACACATTAGGCTATACTGACATAAATCACAAACATTTGCCTTGTGTTGAGAATACAAAAGTACTATGATGCACTATAGCAGTGCTTAAAGGAGTGCAAATAGAACAGTTACTCCACTGAACAGGCAATCAAACAGGCGGCCAGATAAACTCATTAATCCATACTCTTGTGCACGCATTGATGCATCCAATCGTCAGCTGTATAAGCGGTGCAACAATACCAACCAATCAATACCGTGTGTGTGTGTGTGTGTGTGTGTGTGTGTGTGTGTGTGTGTGTGTGTGTGTGTGTGTGTTACACGCACATACACAAACACACACACACACACACACACAGAGAGACACACACACTTACAGAGACAATATCCATGGGTAATTATTCAGTGGAGACTGAAGTCCAACATTTCCATGCTATTTGCGTTTGTATGTGTGTGTGTGTGTGTGTGTGTGTGTGTGTGTGTGTGTGTGTGTGTGTGTGTGTGTGTGTGTGTGTGTGTGTGTGTTTGAAGAGGATTTGTGTGGATGCAAACAGTTTCCATTGTCTCTTCCTCCAGGAGCACTAAAGTGGCTAGGCCAGCATTAGCCCTAAACAGCACCTCTAATTGCCATATCTATGCAAATCACCTCCACCATTACAATTTCAACTGGAAGCATGAATAAACAATACCAACATCATTTTGCTCACCTACTGTTTGAACACACACACACACACACACACACACACACACACACACACACACACACACACACACACACACACACACACACACACGCACACGCACACGCACACACAATCAGAGCAGTTCATCATTTTAAACAATCAAGTGGCCTGGACTGTGTAGTCTATTTCACTGATGCAAAGAGTTGGGTCTGCTGCCAATGCCTAATGAGGGTCAACCCTGTCTGTCTGTCTATTTAATCCATCTCTGTCTGTCTGTCTGTCTGTCTGTCTGTCTCCCGTCTCTGCATATGCAAACAGTCCTGATCACCAGGCAGCAGCCGCCCCCCTGCTCCTCCTCAGCAGCTCCGGCCGCAGCTCTCCGGAAGACAGGGAATATTAAAGTCATGTTGGCAGCAGAATGAATAACACTGAGGGGAGGGGGGACGGGGGAGGGGGGGGGGTGGATGGGGGAGGAAATGGTGGGCCAAGTGGCAAGCGTTAAACAAGTCAAATCCATCACGCTTGGAAAACACGTCCGTGTTTGTTTTCACACTTCTGATGAATTATAATCAATCTGCTTTATGCTTTTATGGCTCTTTTCTGCCGAGAGGTCAGGCTTTCTAAAGGCCTCTCCCAATTACTCATTTTCAATTACGCAAGCCAGAGCCCAGCGCATAATTTTTGCAGGATCTGATGCTTTTGGCACACGGTGCGTGTGTGTGTGTGTGTGTGTGTGTGTGTGTGTGTGTCTGGCTGTGTGTGTATGACAGAGAGAGGAGAACTGTGTGTGTATTTACATATGTGCACTGAGTAGAAACGTCCAAGTGGGTGACTGTATCCTCCCACATAAACACACACACAAACACACCATGCCCAACTAGAAAAAAAGGAAAACAGAGAAAGAAAGAAAAACACAGCTGCTCTAAGGCTTACTGGCCTGTCACCTCCCCACATGAATCACACACACACACACACACACACACACACACACACACACACACACACACACACACACACACACACACCCCTTTGAGACTGCATTAAAATTCACATCTAGCATATTTACTTTCTCTTGCCTACTCTCTGCATAAAGGACATGCAAATAGCTGAATCCCAAAGGGCTTGTCCTTAGAGCCTAGAGGGTGCACCAGTACTCTGGGCGTCAGCGCTCCTTCCTGATGTCCTACTGACGCAAGTCTCTCTGCTTTGAGCTGGGCCACTAAATGAAGATTGGTATATTACATGTAGATACAACAACCTAGATCACACTCTGTTCAAAACGCATAGTCTACTATCTATTGTATTACTGCCAATGATGGTTAGCCAAGCCACTTGGTAAATGGTCTCTCCATAAAATGTCTGCAAAATGACATTTATTTTTTAAGCAAACATTCTCCCACTCTAAATTTCCAAGACACTTTTGAACGTAGCAATATGTCATAACATTTTAAATCAACATTCTATCACGCAGAATACATATTCAAACTAAATAAAATATGACTGAAAAAGGTTAGTCTTTGAACCATTGAAAATATGTGAAATGAGTAGAGTTTCAAATGTATTCCTTTTGCCAGACTGAAGTTTTACACACCTCATCAACACCCAATAGACCATTCAAACTCAGCACGTAACATCTGTAAAGAGCAGGCCCACGCTCGCCACATTAAAAATAACAAATTAATCACTAGAGCAGAAAACATTTTTGATGGAAGCTAAACTGCTCTGAAATATACCAGAACTGTGCTCGACCAGGTGAGAAGAACCAAGTGTGAGACAATAACGGCAACTATGTGTGTGTGTGTGTGTGTGTGTGTGTGTGTGTGTGTGTGCATGTGTCAAGGGTATTAGCCTGACCCCAACCTGACCATTAGCATTGACATGAGTGAGGCGCTTGGCTGAACCCGAGTATGACGAGGTGTGAGGAGAGGTGACACAGTCGTCAGCAAAGGCTTTTTCCTCACCATCCCTCCCTCTCTTGTGTGTGTTTAGAATGTTTTAATGAAGCACAGGTGGCTTGGCAACTAGAAACCGGGGCTACAGTCATTCACTGAATAGCCAACAGAACCACTACATACTGTACACCACCAGAGCTCATACCACATTCACACCTTCTCTCTTCCCTCTCTCCCTCTTTCACACGCACACACACACACACACACACGCCTGCATAAAATATAATAAAAATGTCCATTTGTACCCGATTTTTTTTTTTTTTTTTTGGTGCAGTTTTGACCTGGAAATTATAAAAGTTATTACTGAAAATAAGAACAAACATTAAGCTTGATATAGTCCTTAATCACATTTATTTATATCATTTATTCAGATTTGTGATACAATCATTAATTCATTATAACTTTGTTTCTATCGAAACATTTTGAACTAGGCAAAATGAAGATACTATATTTTGAGGATAAAGAATTAGTTGTAGATTTATGACTATTATTTTGGAAAAACGATAATGTTTTTATATTCATTTGGGATTAGATGTAGTTTTATGATAAATTAAGAAATTCAAGTATCATTACATTATTACCTAATTGAAATGCATACCGGTACATTTAATTCTGTCATATTTATGACATATTTTATATTATGAGTCTAAAAACACTGTGAGATTGTTCTACCAACAAAAAATACCGCAGTTACATTTGAAATCACTTTTCGATAGTTGGTGGCTAAAATATGATAGTTATTAAATGAAGGGTTCCAACACGCTATAAATCCATTTTTGAAAATACTCAAAAGTCCTGCTTTTTAATTGCGCATTTCAGAAATTATTGACAAACTTCAATTATGTTGATTTTATTTTGTGATATTATATCAAGTGAAAGTATCCCAAAAGTAGTTACACTCATACATCTATTTCTGAAAGAGGGGAAAAGGGTTACATTGTTTAATTTTGGGTCACTACCAGGCCTTCAGTGGCAAACCCACAAACACAAATATTAGACAACAAAAGGAACTTCATAGAGACCCTAGTCACACATCACCGAACAAGATACCCACCGAGTCAAAGCTCACACAAAAGTAACATACAAAGACTTAAAAGAAGCCACTAATAAATTCTGTGTGCGCAAGCACACAAACACACACACACACACACCTCATAGGTTTCTGAAATCTTTTTAAAGGGTAGGCCAAGAAAAAGATTATTATTTTTTTGGAGACTTGGCAGTAAAAGCAGCCTGCCTTGGCTGTGAATAACCTGATTATTCTAATCCTCCATTTCAAAGGGGCATGGCTGGGCACTGGGTCGGCCTCAGAGGGGACCGGGGACACACTACTTTTCTTCTCCTAGGAGACCAGATAAGGAGACCAAACAACACAAACACAGGCACACTTTGTGTTCACTTTCTTCGAGAAATACTGTATGCATCCCACGCATGGCAGTGCAGTCAAGGGGAGAAAAATTGTTTTAGCGATTCAAAATTCTTTTGACTAGCATTTTGGAAATTCTATGGACTGGACATTTTATGTGCATTAGATTTGAATTTGAATTTGTGTAACCATCAGCAAATAGAGAAAATAGTGAGGCTCTTCCCATTCCCCCTCCTTTAGCTTTTGATTTCCAGTGTTGCACACTTTGAAAATACTTGAGGAGACTGACCACGACAGGACTGTCCACTACTGTCTTTCCTGTGAGTTCCCTGTGTTAACTACAAAATTTGTGCTGTTCCGACGGTTAACGATAAGTTGTGTTCGCAAAAATCCAATGTAATATGAATGGATTTAGTGCGACACATAGCCAATGCATTCAGCTTCAATCTCAGCTCATGCAAGTCCTCAAGCACAGAATCTTGCTTTAACTTTTTAAAATCAGGCTCGATTACTGCTCTGCTTTCATGACATTGTTCCTGTGTCGTATATGGTGCACAGAATGGGATTAAACGTGATGCACTTGCGGACATGATCTAACAAGAAATCGCGGGGATGATCTTACGATAAATAAACTAGAACGCTCAGAGAGTGCAGACCTCCGCCAAGGCAATGTGGTCACAGACTCAATATAAATTCCAGATCATGATCTGTATCACCGATCGCCACCAAAATTACAGTACAATTACAGTAGTTCTTGCTTGTCCCAATATACACATTGTCTGAAAATTTCATCCAAATCTGTGCAACACTTTTCGAGTTAGCCTATCCTGCTGCCAAACAAACAAACAAACAAACAAACAAACAAACAAAACATAACCTCCTTGGCGGAGGTAATAAATAACTAGAAAAGCACTCAGAATAAATCCATGAGAGCGATGACAAAACATTTACTACCCGCTTCTTGAAAGAATGCGCTCGGACACTATGCTCGATACCTTGTAAGTGTAGCATCCCAGCAGCCAAGGAGACTGATCCCCATTACCAACATCTGCCCGCTAGATTAACTGCCCACAAACCAGCTGCCAGACATCTGCCGTTATCGACAGTGCTTCCCAAATTTGTCACAAACACGCTCAAAGATGGCCCCGACGTCGGAGCAGTGGGAATGCAGTTCTAGGGGGATAAATACTGTCTGTAAGCTACCTACAAAATGGCACACCACTTCACGCAAATTTACGTAGCCAATATTTTGTAAATATATTGTAAATACAGCCATAGAGTCTTCTTATTCATTATTGGAAAGAGCCTATTTGGTGTCCTCTAAAAATATTCTAAGCAGATATTTACAGTTCATATTCTGACTCAATATAGCAACAAGATATCCCAAAATATTTTGCATGCCTATAACTATGAAAAAATGGGCTAGGTTGTGTTTCTTTTCCCCAAATGGCTATGACCCTTCTTAAACTATTTTGGGCTCTCACTCTATAAAGTCACTAAATCCCCGCGGTGCAAGAGGTGCTTTTAAGAGTTGAAAAGCACTAACCCCCTTCTCTTAAAAAAAAAAAAAAAATAGATATATTAAAAGCAAGTGCTAGTGGCAAAAGATCAGAAAATGAGAATGTGAGCAGAGGAACGGTCAACATTACTAGAGAGAAGCTCTGTCTCTCTATGGGGATCTGGCCTACTGGTCAGACTCTCTAGCCACTGGCACCCATGGCATTGTAACACCACCACCACACCTTAGCAAGATATCAGCAGCTGTTAATATGTTAGCTGGGTGGGGGGGGGGGGTTGTCTGGGCTCCAGACAGGTGGTCGTAATCACCTTCATCTGGCGTAGACATGCATGAAAGGCAGTGGAGCACACAGCGCTCTGCAACAGCACACTATTCCCATACATCCTCCCAACTGTTGGACAGCATGTGTGAGCAAGCCCTCGTCTCGTCTTGTCTCATCTCTCCTAGTCTCTCCTCTCCTCTCACAGCCCTGCTCTGCCCTGCCCTCCGCTCATTTGGTGCCAGTCATTTATCAACAGGCACAAAAGTGAGGCAGGAAATGACCAAAGGTCAAAGGTCACCACCATGGAGTTCATAGAGTTCATGGATATCCCCTCAGCTCATTTACCCACCAGCTTCACAAACATGACACAGCAACACATACACAACTATACACGCACGCACACACACACACACACACACACACACACACACACACACACACACACAAATATTAGCAGCATACACAAACCCACTCATTCCTTCATGTAAACACACAAAGGTACCACTCTGTGGCCTAACCTCTGATAATATTACATGCTGGGTCAACAGAGGTGTTTCCGTGGTATCCATTACAAAGCTGAGCCTGGCATCACAGCTCAACAAAACCATTTGTATCACAGACACGCATAGCTTTCATACACACATACACACGTGTACGTACACACAGCTGCAAACATGGAAACCCATACATAAACCCATACACAGAAAAAAATAAACATTCCGAAACAAAGAGCAACAGAAATGCAAAGAAAATGATTCTCATTTGATCTGGTCCCTCAGCAGTACTATACTTCTCCAATCTGCACATCAACTAAATTTCAGCTCATTATGCTGTGCTTAAGTGTTCATGCCAGTCATACACCTATCTCAGGCAAGCCAAAAAAAACTTTCAATCACTTACATCCTCAATCTTCCTCACCCTATCTGACACTCACACAGACACAGAGCTTCACTTTAATTTCCCCTAGGTCCATTTGTCAGAGATGGCCATTAAATATAAATGAAAGTATAAAAGTTAATAAATATAAAGTATTTTCCCTGGTAACTTCCTCTCTCTTCCTAAAATCCCTGGATACAAAAGTGAAAGTGCAAAACAGAAAATGTGTCTTATCAACTGATTTAAAGGAATAGTTTTATTATCTGATGCAGAGGAGACCCAATAAGGAGGTGACTCCCAATGTACCTGATACAATTAGCCTACTGTCAAGGACTAGCATACAGAGAAGAGAATGCATAAAGAAAAACTACCATGTCATGTTTACATTTCAGACACTTCATCCACCTAGATTTAAATCTTGTAAAAAAATAATTAACAAAAAACATCATCACTGCTTCACTGATGGGATAAGTTGCAATTTTTGCCACTTGTTTTCATAAGCAGCTAGTATTGAAATAATATTCAACTCATTTATAATAGATAGAGAGATAAACAGATATTTGTCTAAGAAGCAAACTACTCACTATGCAGTAAATCTCTCCAGATCACACTACATAAAAAGAAAACTACACAGCAAGACCTTGCCCCCTACTCCCAGAGATAGTAGCCTATACACCATTAGGCCCGTTAGCAGTGTCTGCTGCTAGTTCCTGGTCTCTGTGTTTGCTGTGATTAGCGTAGTTTGCGCATACCTTTTGCTCCCAGACAGAAAGGAAAAAGCTTACAACACACAGTAGCTTTCAGCTGCTAATGTGGCCACTTCTATTAGCCTGGATCATTAATGGCTATCAATGACTGTTCTGTAGCAAAGGTTGAGAAGGGGTTCTGATCATTACGTTGTAATAACGCAACTGATGGACAATCTACATTAGCTTTAGCGCTAGCAATGAATCCCATTAACAGACTTTGGGGCTTGAGGCAAACAAGGAGCAGTGAGATGAGACGTATTAAAACAAAAGAAGAGAAGAAAAAAAGCGTGCTAGTAATTATAGCCTGAGTGTTTGATCTGTGTGTGTGAGAGAGAGGCTAACCTTTAGCGTGGCGCTGCCCTGGCCTCATTAGCATGTTAATCTACAAACAGCAGGGCGGCAGTGAACTGCAGCTCTCCTAATATCCATGCAATCATCCTGAGATGAGATCTTACAAGCAAGTTATTTCCCTCCGGCCATACCTTACATTACATACATTTCCTGGCCACACATTAGAGCGGGCGGCTGCTGTTTAAGCACAGCTATGAAGTACAGTGCTCCACTAATTCCTTCCATTCTGTGGGCAGCAGTGCTTTGACTATGATGTGAGCTGAGCGGTGTTGTGCGGTGTGAGCGCAGGTGTCAGGTGACTTACCCCCGTGAGGTGGATGACTCCTTGGGAGGTGACGGAGCAGCCCATGAAGCCCACAAACTGCAGCTCGGGACAGTGCTCAGCAAACGCCTTCACCGATTTATCCGTGACCTGCAGGGAGAGAGAGAGAGACAGGGCAGCACAGGTGAGCGCAGCACGGTGGACAGCACAGTCACACAATCAGGAAGACATGAGTCACAACACACCATGCAATGGGAATGACATTTACTCATTACTGGGGACACTTTGTACATTTTCAAACACAATGCAGCATAGCACATTGAAACATTATTACAAAGACAACAAAAAGAAACAAACCACTACACAACTCCCCAGTATTACAAATGATCTCCATTACGGTTTCATGACAAGCATGATATAAATGAAATTCATCATGACATTTTATTGTCTACAGATTCCCAGATCTTTGGAAGTCACAAATCTACCCCAGATTTCACATAATATCAGCTTTTGAGCCACGAGAGGAAATTGCCAGCTATCTGCACACACATATCTTACAAAATGTAACATTAGATACACATCGCGCAGGTTTATGATCCAAACTACACATGATAGACAAGAATAAAACAAAAATTAAATAAACAAAGCTAAATGTTCCAAAAATGATCCGAATACAAAAAGCGAGCAGGAGATGAGTCATCCAAAGCAGATGTTGAAACCGGACACACAGAGGCTCAAAGGATGGTGGAATATGGAACTAAAGGCTGGCATTATCACTGGGCCAGGGGAGAGGACAGATAGGCAGAGTCAGTGACTATATAACTACATGAACAATGCAGACGGGACAGTAACAATGGAGCCAACACAGGAGAGAAAGACTGAGAGTGAAGAGGGATGATGAGAGTTTAAGAGAGGGAGACTGAGAGGGGGTGATAGATTAAAAACAAGAGAGAATGAGACCAGAGAAGAAAACATGGAATGATGAACATAATAAGAGGTGAAAGAGAGAGAGAGAGAGAGAGAGAGAGAGAGAGAGAGAGAGAGAGAGAGAGAGAGAGAGAGAGAGAGAGAGAGAGAGAGAGAGAGAGAGAGAGAGAGAGAGAGAGAGAGAGAGTAAAATAGGGCTGTTGGAGGTGAGAGACTAGTGCCTCTGTTGCCTCTGTTGCCACTGAGCTGCTCCATGGGTCTCAGTGCAGCCAGCAGCCTCTAGATCTCCTGCACACAGCCAACGCCCAGCCCCCTCAGACCAGACAGACAGACAGACAGACAGACACACAAGGCCAAAGGTAGAGGGAGAGAGACAGAAACAGATAGAGGGGGGGGGGGTGAGAGCGACATCGAGTGACTGAGAAAATGATTGAGAAGCTTTAATCCTTCACCCTTCACAGTTCGCCAGCCTGTCTCCGTTCGTTCAAACATGGGCAGAGAAATGCAAATACACCCCCATGGATTTATGATCAATAAACAGGGAAACATTTCCCCGCGAGCCCTTCAGAACATCAATGCGTGTCCTCTACCCCCACTCCCTTCTCCCCCAAGCCAATCAAGACTGTCAAATACTCTTGGTAAACACCCGTGTCCAACCATGCAGCCGAATAGGCCATGCTCTTTGTATTAGCCATGCCTTTGAGGGGGTGCAAAGTCTTTGGAAAACATCTCTCAAACACTTCATCAAACACACAAAAAAACAACAATGAGATCAGTGACTGAGTGTGAGATTGAACTGAGATGCAAAAAAAAAGAAAACAATCACAAAGACCAACAGACATCAAAGCACATGAATCATCTTTTTTTTCTCCCAAAGCAGAGCTTTGTTTACTTTTTTTGCGGCAAACTGAAAGCGTTTGCTAAGAGATGAACAATGACACACACAGAGAGTCCCTCTCTTCCTGCTCTCCTCTCCCAACGCTGATGAGAGATTGAGAGAGAGAGAGAGAGAGAGAGAGAGAGAGATGGATGGAAAAAAGAGAAGGGTAGAGAGAGCGCATTGGTGCTTATTAGAGTTAGTCTGTGTGGATGTATAGCATATTGTAATTTGTAAGGTCAGTCCTCTAATCCTGTGCCGGGAGCCTGTGGAGAGCGGTAGCTCCGGAGAGTGGATGAAAGCAGACTCTGATGGAATATGGCAGGAGAAGTGCATCCAATAGTCTTGTTGGCCCTTTCAAACAAACGCAACAGCGGCTGCAAATGTGGGTGTTTTCCATTTAAATGAAGAGAAGCCTCCTGCCTGCTGTGTGTGTGTGTGTGTGTGTGTGTGTGTGTGTGTGTGTGTGTGTGTGTGTGTGTGTGTGTGTGTGTGTGTGTGTGTGTGTGTCTAAAAAGGAATTGGGATGTAATGAGAGTGGCGTGAAGAGGCACTATTGGGAGTCTAGCTGACAAACTCAAGCACGTCTCAATCTCACTCCCTCTCTGCTAGACTGAGCATGGAACAGGCCCTTTTACTTCCTCTGTCATCCTTCTCTCTTTGTTGCGCCACTTTCTCATGCCTCTTTGTCTCTGCATCTCTCCGTCTCTCTCAGTCTCTCTCTCTCTCTTTCAGTCACTTCCCTGTTGACTAGCAAGCTCACGCCACTAGGAATGAATCATATCCCCATATATCGCCATAAAGCTCTCATCACACTCTACACTTTAATATGAAATATGCCCGAGCTGCTATTTTTATAGGCACGGGCGTCTGCGGGGGGAGAAAAAAAAAGGTTTGTACATTTAAGCACCGCTATCAAAGGAAGAAGAAAGAGCAGGATAGCTCTTGTTCATGTGTGGATGGGAGCAGGGGACTTTTAAAGCTTTCATTTGTCCCATAAATAACATGAGCGCTGCTCATATCCGCACTGGCTCCGTCAGAGGAGCTGGCCGCAAACACGGCGGCTGCTGACATGGCACAGGAGGAGAGCAGTGACACCCAGCCCACCCCACCCTAGTCCAGCCCAGCCTAGTCCAGCCCAGCCCGGGCCAGCTTGAGAAGAGAGGCGGCCGGAGCGGAGCGGAGCAGAGCTTAGAGGGCCTTAATGTGCTGGCTTTGGGCTTTCCACAGAGACAGCTCAGATTGAAGAGGACTGACTTGATCTGTCTAAGCCTCGGCGTCAGCTTTCTGATGCTGGGTTTTACTCCCCTCTCCTCTCCTCTCCACTCTACCCCTCTCCACTCCACTCTAGAAGCACATCAGACAGATTAGCCAACATCCCACTTTTTTATTACAGTGTAATAGATGAGCTGCTCTTTTAAAATAGAAGGATTTAGGGCTAAAAATGCTCACAGGGCCAAAAGGCCTCAGATTTATTTATTTATTATTTAATATAAATATTATTTATTTGTTTTCCGCTATGGAAGACTGTAGAATAGATGTTTAAAATAAGTGTGGTTTGACCTTGCAACCCTTCACCTCAGTATCCAGGTAGAAAATGGCGAGGGCATGGTCACCGATCAGACACTAAATTTGTTACTCTGGACCCCTCTAAGGACATTACTGCTTCAACTGACACTAACATCATTTGTGAGCTTCAAAAAGGAACAGAACCTAAATGCATTAGGACTTGACCACAAAAACAGTGCAGGTCAATTGTGAGCCAGCTTTAAAGTGCAGTGCAAGTCGACACATCACTCACAATCATGCGGAAAACTCACAAATTGTAAACGAGGAATAAAGACATGTTAGAGAGATATCGGTGAAGCCCCAAGGCCTGTGCTTGTGATTTAGCGTTGCATATTGGAGACACAAACACGGATAAAAGTCCAACTCCAACCCTTTAACCAACAGTGTGTGGAGGGAGGCCAGTTCCTGATGCTGTCAAATAAAAAGCATAGATATATACTAATCCAATCCGCATGTCACAGGGTCGACTCAAACAGGCCCTTCATTGGCAGAACGCAGCTAAAGCCCTTTGCCCTTCGCTGGCCTCCTCTCCTCTCCTCTCCGCCTCCGATTACATTTCCCACCAAATTAGCCTACTGATGGCTTGGGCTTAGCTGGA
>JAODXP020000019.1:38217716-38222716 GCA_027497455.2 Sardinella longiceps | reverse complement strand
AAGATGAGACGCTGGCAACAGTGGAAATTGAACACGTCTGACAGCGTGAGTGTGAGAGGATCTTGAGGCAGGAGACTGCACAGGCAAAAGAGCACTAGTGCCCAGTAAAACACAAGGACTAGCCTACAACTCCCCCTCTCAAATAATAATGATGAGCACCAAGACTAGTCAGTCATCCGTTTCACTGTTTCAACTTTTTTAATGCAATTTCTATTTACAGGTACACTGACTGTTGTTTGTTTGCTTTAGCATTAACCCCATTTCCTTGGGAAAGAGGACATAGACAGCAACCACAGAGCCGCAGACAGCTGATGGTTTGCAAGTTTATATTTTATTAGTCCGTCCCAAGAAAATGTAAACTGAATTGACCAGATGCTGAATAACTAGAAAGACACAGTAAACTCCAAAGCTGAATGCCGTCTCCTACGGCAACATTCCTCTCCATTAGCACAGAAGAATCCCAGACAGAACGATGCAGGCCCAACACTCAAGGGCCCTACAATCACTTACAAGCACAATAATGACCATTATCAACATCACAACAAATTCATATTATTTTTTATTATCCAAATACAGTATGTAATAGCTTTCTTTAAAAAGGTCCATTAACTTACAGATCAGCTGATTGGTTAAGAAACATTCTGTTTCACTTTCCTTCACAGTGGTCTATACTGTTATCAAAAATATCAATCCCACTGAAGTGATAGGAGCATTCTACAACATTATAAAGAGCTGTTTAACACGGTGTCTTAACTAGAAGCGTTGTGACCGCCTGTGTGCAACAAAATGAGTTTTATCACTTTATTTTCCATTGCAATGTCCTAACTGAACGCTACGCTATGCAGCATGACTAAACGCGTTGGTACGTGACTTTTTAAAAACATTTTAGCCACTTGGTTTCTACTTTAGTCACGTAAATCGCATTGCTCGGCTAGACTGAATGGAGAATCTAATCAAATAGAACGGCATATTTAATGGACCCTAGACAGTGAAGAGTCAATGCTACCCAACAATCTGACAGTCGCTTGCAGTTAGGACAAGGTGTAATTAATAAACAAACAAATAAAAGCCACGTGTCAGATATTTGTATATTTGCCATGATATTAAAGTGGTTCTCCGGAGTGATTTCAAGCATAGCCCTGCTGAGCGAGCCTGCTAAATGCACTAGTTAGCGAGTGGAACTAAATAAGTTGGAACAGCATAGACCGAACGCAGAAGCGGACAAGTACTTTACACTGAATCAATGGAAACTCAGATTATTCAAAACCGAAAGTAGATCTGAGTTACCGGTGACTCAATGTAAAGTGCTTGTTCGCCATTGCGTTTGCGTTCAGTCTATGCTGTTCGAAATTCTTTCATTCCATGTGAAATCTATTGCTGTTAGAAGGCTTGTGCAACAGAGCTATGCTTAAACTTACTCCGGAGCTATCCTTTAAGGCCCTGGGTTAACTATATCAAATCCAGCAGTCCTATTGTCCTGGCCTGCCTCTATGATGAGCTAATGGCACGTTAGCAGAGCTTAATGGGCAGTTTGAATGGAGAGTAGCCTAGGTCAACAAAGGAAAGGAGGCAATGCAGAGGTGCAAAGACTACAGCAGCTAGGCCAACACACACCTGTCTGCCCCCCCGACACTCACACTCACACTCACCCCGCCCTCTTCTATACCTTAATTATTCCACTGGGGAGCGTCATCAATTAAAAGGGAGCACACACAAAAAGCCAATCATTAACAATCCCACAGAGTCTACTGCAGGAGAGGGAGTGAGTGAGCAGTGTGTGTGTGTGTGTGTGTGTGTGTGTGTGTGTGTGTGTGTGTGTGTGTGTGTGTGTGTGTGTTGAGAATGTCAGAGAAAAGAGACAGGAGAGAGAAAGAGAGCGAGCGAGAGAAAGAGAGAGGGAATGGAAAAAAGAAGAATGGTACGGCACAGCGGGGAAAAGTGAGTGACCTTGAACATGTCCTGATTGCATTATTGTTTTAGAGTGTTTGAATAATTTACAGAAAAAGGGGGAAATTAAACAAAGGCGCTGAATAATATTTGAATAAACATCAGCTTCACAGAGCTGCCCACCCCTCTGCATGCTAATAAGTGATGGAGCAGGGCGAGTGGTGCGGTGGGGTGGGGTGGGGAGAGGACGAGTGGTGCGGTGGGGTGGGGTGGGGAGTGCTGGGGTGATGAGGTGGGTGGGGTGGCTGGGACACTTTCTGGATGCTCACTAGGGTTCAGGCGAGAGACTTCATAAACTAATGCCATCATCTCTCTTGCCACCATTCTATGCATTTTACAGAGCAGCCCAGAGGAGAAACTCCATTCATATGACCACATATCATATTATCCCTGGAAGAAATAAATTCAATGATTTATAATTCAAGACCCTCACCACTCTCTTTTTTACACACACGCACACACGCACGCACGCACGCACGCACGCACGCACACACGCACACACACTCACTCACAAATGATCAGTGATATGCTTTGGGATGCTTGAGCTCCAGAGCCTGTGTCTCAGCTCATCTGCAGTGAATAGTGAATAGTGAATAGTGGAGCAGGCCCTGAGCAGCACAAACACACTTCAACAGACAGCTCCACTACCAGTGGAATAGGCAAACACTCGCCTGTCAGCTAAGGCTTCAACCAAACAGCCCAAAACAAACTGGGAGAGAGAGAGAGAGAGAGGGAGAGAGAGAGGGAGAAAGAAGGAGAGTAAGAAAGCGGTGCTTGTGATTTGTGTGGTGTATTTTGCCCCCAGATAAATGAATGTGAGCTAGCTTGCAGAAGTGCAGGGCAAAGCAGGATGTGCCTGCCTGTGTAGCAGCGCTACGCTACAGAGAGCACTCAGAAAAGCAGCCAGGACAGCTCAGAGGCGGAGAGAAGAGACAGAGCTCTGGAAAGGGGGAGAAAGGGAGAAGAGACAGAGAGAGAGAAAGAGGGAGAGAGAGAGAGGAGTGAACAGGAAAGAGGGAACAAAGGCTGAGAAAGCGTGAGGCGGAAACAAGCCCTCGTCCCAGTATGTACCTGTCTATGGTCACCATGCCCAAGCAGGGAGAAGCCACAAACAGAGGGAGTGTCGCACTTAGTCACGGTGAGCACACACACACACAAAAACACACACACACACACACACACACACACACACACACACACACACACACACACACACACACACACACACACACGGGACTGACACAAATAGGAAAGAACTGCTTCTCTTTTCTACTTTTCCTCTCATTCCCATTCACCACACCTTCCTGCTGCTGGAAATACACACAGTCAGTGGAGACTTAACAAGGTACAGAGAGAGAGAGAGAGACAGAGAGAGAAGAGGGGAAAAGTGATGACTGGGCAATTTGGGGCGTTTGGCGTCCCTGGACATGACAGGCTGGAGTCCGTGCTTGAAGGGTGGGCCTAATTATGCCACTTTAAGCAGCCAGTGGAAGTGCGGCTCCTTCAATAAGCAGCGGCCTGATGGGACCTCTGGCTCCCCCTTAAGTACAATCCACTAGCCCCCACTCGCCCCCACTCACTCAGCCACACATGACAGCTCAGCACAGGGCAGGGCACAGCCTCCCAACGCCTGGCAAATTACTGCTGCCTTTTTATCAAGCACAGAGAGATGGGTGTGTAGGAGAGAGAGAGAGAGAGAGTGAGAGAGTGTGAGAGAGAGAGAGAGAGAGAGAGAGAGAGAGAGAGAGAGAGAGAGAGAGAGAGAGAGGGGGAGGAGGAGAGCGAGGGAAAGAAAGAGAGAGGGGCTTGATCAATTGATTTAAATAACTGCGAGCTGATGAAGATCTGCTGAGGCAACATGCAGAGAAAGCACTTCCCCAGGACAGCAATGTTTGGTTTGGTGATTGAAAGTCAGTTTTGGCAAAATGGCATCCGTTTTGGCAACTACAGCTGACTTATGACATGTGACATTACAAGCTGTCTTTGTTCTGATTTACTCATTTTTAGTAGCCATTGCTATTATGAAGTAGGGCACCATCATGTTTCACATTCATGACAATAAAGTGCCCAAGCACAACCTCTCCTACTTGAGCAATGGCAAGGTTTGGTGAGGACAATGGAACACGTCTCCCTGAAGTAGAACTAAGGCCCTTTATATACAGTACATAGAGGAATAAGAGCACTGTAAATATGGCCACTAGGTTTGTGTTCACTGATCAGTGTGCTTGTGGTTTTTCTGTCAGAAGCAGGGAGAGAGGCATGTCAGGTTGCCCTCGTGTGGGAGTGCTGACAGTCCTTCCGCTATCCATCCATCCGTCCATCTATCCATCTATCCATCCCTCCATCCATCCATCCCTCCTTCCTTCCATCCATCCATCCGCCCACAAACCAGTCCTAGCCTTTCCTCTGGTGACCTCTCCCTCTCCCTCTCCCTCTCTCTCTCTCTCTCTCTCTCTCTCTCCCTCTCTCTCTCTGTGTGAGTCAGACAACAGAACAACTGGATCCAGACAAGAAATAAAATGCTCTGTTTGGGTGTTTGCTTACTTGCTTGTTGTGTGTGTGTGTTTGTGTGTTTGTTTGTTTGTTTGTTTGTGCGATCCACACGGGGAAAGCCAGACACGCCCCCGTCTGATGTTTGTGCAAGAAAGGTCTTACATTTGACACCCCTTCAGATGCAAAGGCCAAAACTTGCTTTGCAAACAAAATCCATTCCTAATGCTCCCCATGTCAAGTGGATTGTGGATATGATGCTGTTCTAGAGTTCAACTGGTGAAACACAGACAGGGAAATCCCTAGTGAAGCCCTAAGATGACAGCCAGTGGCCAAAGTGAATACATGCATTTAAAATAGACATTTGGAAAAACTGCTTTATACAAATAATAACATCAACATTTTCCAACACCATAGTTACTTTGCAGGCTAGTTCTCAACTTCTGTGGTTGGCAGTGGGTAAACCGCGCATGCTGACTACTGTAACAAGTTGGGAATTTAGCCCAGAATATTCCACAATAAAACACACATTTCCTTTTTCATCCCTTGTTCTAATATTAAAT